>BOPN01002155.1:20000-37500 GCA_017312705.2 Penaeus japonicus
CACGCACAGAATCATAGGAGTGCAGTCGACAGTAGATTTGGCTTTAGGTACACATTACTGATTATACAATTTAAATGAAACGATAATGAAATGGCTGATGTCCAACAGCCTTATTATAGCGAAAGCTACAAGGGAAATGATTTTGATACACTGATTGCCTTGTATAGATAGATAAAGTAGATAGATATAAACGGTCTGTCCTTCGAGATAAGGAAATCGAAACACATAAGAAATAAATCAGATGACTAGGCACAGAGAACGAGAACGAGAAAAGGGAAGAAGTCAGACGAAATGAAACAGATCAAGTTTCATGTTTTTTCGAAGAATTCTATGTCAGTCTTGCTTTACATGTCAGTGCGTTCTTTGGGAATATCTATCGGTAAACTTAGATTCTCAAAACACACACACACACACACACACACACACACACACACACACACACACACACACACACACACACACACACACACACACACACACACACACACACACACACACACACACACACACACGCTTAAAAAATGTATACATGCATAAACACGTACACATGCATACACACACATACACATACACACACACATAAATAAACACGCGTATACACTGGGTAAAAGTTGTAGAGTAGAGAATATTAGAGAAACAGCAATGCCTCAGAAAGATGATACAGATGAGTGATTGAAAAAGAAAAGAAAAAAATATGGAAACTAGAAAACGATTTAAAACTACTGAATAATAAAGAAAAACACACACACAAAAGCCAACACAAGTTATGCACTCACGGAAAGAAGTCACCGGAGAATGGCCGCTGTTCATAAAGGAAAGAAGGGGAATAAGTAATAGTTATTGGTGCTTCAAAAGATGATAGCAAAAATAAGGACAAAGACAACCATGATAATGATGATGAAGATGATGATGATGCTGATGCTGATGATGATGATAATGATGATGATGATGATGATGATAATGATGATGATGATGATAATGATAATGATATTCAGATTGATAATGATAATTTTAATAAATAAAATAATAATGATAAGAATGACAATAATTGTAATACTTTTTGAAAAAGATTATAAAAACAGTGATAATCATATATATATATATATATATATATATATATATATATATGTGTGTGTGTGTGTGTGTGTGTGTGTGTGTGTGTGTGTGTGTGTGTGTGTGTGTGTGCGTGTGTGTACATATTTATGTATATGTATATAGATATATACATATAAATATGTATATATATATATATATATATATATATATATATATATATATATATATATATATATATGAATATAGGAAGCCTCCGTGTATGACATTCGTAGATTACGAAAAGGCATTCGACTCGGCACAGATAGCAGCAGTACTAGATGCAATTTGTAAACAAGGAGTAAAAGAAATAATTGCAGATTATTGGAGGATATATATATAGAGAGAGAGATTGTACAGCGACCATCAAAATGCACGCAGAAACCAATAGAATACTAATAAAAATGGGTGTTAGGCAGTGCGACACCATCTCACCGAAGCTGTTTACAGCTTGCTTAGAGGAAGTTAGATTGGAAGGAAAAAAAAGGATTAAAGTAGTGGAGGAACACTTAAGCAATCCAATATTTGCAGTTGACATTTTTCTTTTTTCGGTGAGTCAGTAAATTAATTTCAACAATTACTAAGCGATTTGAAGAGGGAAAGCCTGAAGATTGGCCTTAAAATGATCATAAAAAAACTAAAGTCATGTTCAACAGTCGAACCCCAGTTGAGCAAATACAATTACAGGGCGAGATACTAGAAGCAGTAAACGAGTACCTATACCTCAGGCAACTTCTCCAGACGAATACATCCTATGAAGCCGAGATAAAACGGCGAATCAGGCTAGGTACACACAGTAATATATTACGAGGTAGTCTGCCACTATTCCTACGGAGAAATGTTTTGACCTCCCCGTGATACGATACAGGTCAGAAACATGGACTACAACCAAGGCACTCGAGAGGAAATTAGCAAGTGCTCAAAGAGGAATAGAAAGACTTATGCTAGGAGTTAGCTAAGAGTCAGGAAAAAAGCCACATGGATCAGGCAAGAACAAAAAATAGAGGATATACTTAAGAGCATTAAGAAGAAAAAGTGGCAGTGGGCAGGACATATATATCGGGGACAGAACAACAGGTGGACAAAGAAAACAACAGAATGGAAAATACACGACACAAAGAGACCAAGGGCAAGACCAGTGGCAAAATGGCGGGATGAAATAGCGAATTTCGCAGGGGTTAACTGGAATCAGAGGAGACAAGACCAGAATGACTGGAAAAGTCTGAGAGAGGCTTACGTCCTGCAGTGGAATAATACAGGCAATGATGATGATACATATAAACACACACACACACACACACACACACACATATATATATATATATGCGTGTGTCTGTGTATGTGTGTGTGTGTGCATGTCATAGAGCTGATGATCTCCAGTCTGGAGAAAATTCAGTATCTTAAAATGTTAACCTGGAAATGATCAAAAAGATTCGTGTTACTGACTGTCAGTTTGCATCTGCTGAACTGTTGCTATCTTAGGTGGCTATTTCTGGATAAGGGGGATCGACCGCCTCAAGTATTCGAAAAATGATGAAATATGCGCATATATTACCAATGTAGTGTGGACTAGCATATATTTTTATTATTATTTTTAACAGCTTAACTCAAAGGAAATTTAAAGTCTGTTGAGACCAGTCTTTGAGGAATCGGTTAAGGTATATTTGGATTTTTTTTCTTCACTAATTGTCAAAGCAGAAATCGAATTTCCTTTTCTCAAAATTTAGCTTGCTGCTGTCTTTGTAATTGTTCATATTCCGAGAATATTAATATCTCACTATAGGTATATTACAAATACATAGATCATAAAAATCCGCAACCACTTCGCGAACAAAGACACTCCCTTTAGTCATTCTATGTAAGGTTCGTGTTTACCGCACCTCTGATATGCACTGAACAATATCACAGGAAAATAGATATAAGAATACAGTTACGAGTACAGTTTGAGGTGAATGTATCTCTCGAGGTATATTCTAATGTAATCGCATTTATAACTCACACAAAAATGACTAAAAGGTAATTGTAACAAAGCACGTATGCAGTCCATTTACAATATATATATATATATATATATATATATATATATATATATATATATATATATATATATTCTGTGGTATAGAAGGTGAACTTTCTTTAATAAATAATTGTCAAAATCTTAATACATCCTGCCGGCGAAAATCAGATTTAAAAGCCGCAAAACATCTAAGTTCAAAGAGCTCTGTCACTTCATGTCATACGAGTAATTTCAGTTAACAAAGGGCACTATTTTTAAAAATAAATAAATGAACAAATAATGTCTAATTCGCCTATCTGTCTACTCGAGCACTGTAAAACTACTGTAGAACTCACTGAGTCATACAATCACACCCTATACGTACATATTATATGCAAATCTGGAATATAAGGTTCAATAAGCAACAGTCTTTGCCTAAGTCTATAGAATTGCCATCAATTCTAACTTTCCATATATTTCATACTAAATGTAGTGTTCGTCATATATGCTTGTGGGTCATGCATGCCATTATAAATATGAATATATATAGATACGTACTTTCTCTCTCTCTCTCTCTCTCTCACTCTCTCTCTCTTTCTCTCTCTATATATATATATATATATATATATATATATATATATATATATATATATATATATATATATATATGTATGTATGTATGTATATATATATTTATACATCGCCCCACACACATATATATAACAACAGAAGTTGTGCGAGCGAATCGGATTCTTAAGATAAATAGGAGGAAACCCCCCATTCATGCGGTTGTTAATTTATTGAACTTTCGGACATTAACAGCTGTGTCCATTATAATCTGTGGCTGTCATGATGGCGTGAATATTTGAATGTCCATTTTAGATGGCGTCTGTGAGTGTGAGGGTTCGACGGGAAAGGGGGGGGGGGATAGATCCGTATAGAAAAAAATTAAGAGTAAAAAGTGTAGCTGAATCTTCATGTTATTTCAGTCTGATGGTTATGTCTTTAATTAATAATGATTCAAAAATTCGTAGATCATGATCATCCTTAGCAGTCCGAAGTATCGCCAAGTCATCTAGTTTTATTTCATGTTTAGTTTTCGTTGAATGCTCTCAGATTAATGAGTGCGTAGAAGAGGATAATGGATGTAACGGACCCCTTATGCTCGCAGTATCTCATTTTTTAGCATGCTCTAGCATTACTGCTAGCACATGTGTAAGAGTAAACTAGACTAAAGCATAGATGTTTTTGTTGTCTTTTATCGATCTCTATCTATATAATTATCCATCCTTCTCTCTCTCTCTCTCCCTCTCGCTCTCCCCCCTCCCCTCTCTTTTTATCTATCTTTTCATCCCTCAAACTATCTATCTGTCCATCCATCTATCTATCTAACCCTCTCTCTCCCTGACACCCTCTCCTATTACCTTCCCGTCACTCCTGCAACAGTATATCACAAGCTTAAAGGATCACTGAAGTGCGCGATATATCAGGCAAAGTTCGTCTCACTCGGAGAGATATTGCAATGGGAAAAAAATCCTGTGTCAATTACAATTATTCTTTTACCGTTTCTATTCTGTTGTCGCTTTTTCGCTATGTCGTTTATCCTTATTATTATTTCTATCATTATTATTAGGATTATTATCATTACTATGAAGATGATGATTATCATTGTTATTATCTTATCATTAGTATTATTATTATCGTTTTTATCATTATTGTTATCATTATTTTTTTTCCATATCATTACTTTTACTATCATTTCCATTAGTTATGATTAGTATCATTGCCATTAATCATTATTATAATGATTAAATATTACCATTATAATTATTGTTGTCATTGTTATTATCGTTATCATCATCTTTATTGTTCTTATCATTATTATGATTATCATTACTACTGTAATTATCATTATTATAATTATTATCATAATAATTTTAATACTATTACTGAGTTTCTTTCATATATTTTCTGCTATTGTTATTATCATCATTATTATTGTTGTTATTGCTATTGCAGTATTATCAATATTATTATCATCATTATTTGATTTTGTTATAAGAACAATATCATTACTTATAACATAATTTTTATCCATATTATAATTATTTTCATAAATTATCCTTGTCATTATCTTTATCATTATTATTGCTATCGTTAACTATAACTAATAGTGATTCTTAATACTTTTTTTTCCATTCACTTGTTACCATTACCAAAACTACCATCATTATCTACCAAAGAGAATCACAATAATGATACTTTATCCCTTCTATTCACTGACTTCTAAATTCTTCCATCCATTATTTGCTTCCCTCGGCCACGGAATTCCGTTTCATTAAGTCCAACTTCTTTTCGAGAAATTCTGAATGTCTCTCCTTGTTTCTTGGGGGGATGTTGTTCTCCAAAGTTCGGAGCCTTTAACAAAGTTACCGTAAAAGAAGGAAGGAAGAAAGAGGCGAGGGAGGAAGAGAGAGAGAGAGAGAGAAGAGGTGGAAAAAGAGATAGAGAGCTAAATAGATATAGTGAAAAGAGGAGGTGGAGAAGGAGACACAGATTTAAATAGAGAGAGATGGAGAAAGAGACAGAGATTTCATTAAATAGAGAAAGATAGAGTTATAGAGAAAGAGAGAGGAAGGGGCACCGTGAGGTATATGAAGAGGATAGAAGGAAAGAAGAGATATATATGTATGTATATATATATGTATATATATATATTTATATATATATATATGTATATTTGTGTATATATATCTATACATACATACACACATACATACATATATATATATATATATATATATATATATATATATATAGATATATATAGAGAGAGAGAGAGAGAGAGAGAGAGATGGTGGCGGTTTTCGATCCGACCGCTGCCACCAGTTTGAGATCGTGGGGGTTTTTGATTCCACCACTGCCATGAATTTGTGATAGTGGCGCATTTTGATCCCACCACTGCCACCAGTTTGAGATCAAGGCGGTTTTCAATCTCATGACTGCCACCAGCTTCAGATCGTAGAACAAGCACCACTAGTTTATGATAGGTGTTTTAGTCTATTGGTCCAAAATGCCCCTAACATAGCCTAAACAAAAGAGGCATACAATGCCAGAAACAGGATTTATACATTTCAGGTTTATTCCATAACTCAAATAGCCTAACGTTATGGGGCACAATATATAATATTCACTACAGCATAATGACTGATGTGATAAACATTATCACAGCACGGGTGGATAGATCAGGTATCAGCTGCAGTGCAGTCAATCCCGGTCTGTCTGTATGTTCCATACATCTATGTAAATATATATATATATATATTGTTATTGCCGTACTGTTAGCAGACACAGTACGATGATAAATTTAGTAATTGGCTTACGCCCCTATGGCAACTAGCGATGGATAGGGTGTAGCAGGTTAGCTGGTGTCACCGAGTGACCCCACATAAACAACCGCACCACATGACTCCACGCATTTATCGCCAAAGATGTGTTTACGTATCACGAACAGTACTATCTTGTTTTCCTGTGCTGACAAAGCCATGATAGGCTGTGTAGGACCACATATATAGAGTGAAGGAAAAGCATAAACAGTTGAGGATAGGCAGTACGAGACACAGTACCATAGAGACCACATCTTCGAGGATTAGCGCACACAAGAGTAAACTGAGGTGTTTCTGTGCCCGCAACGTGTATGTATTGATACCATTATATCTTCATTGTTATTGGATAACATCACAATGATGTTATGATACTATACTCTTACGATGTTAAGATCTATTAATGACCATATGTCATGTACGACATTGTAATCAATATTGTTATCTTGTATGTTATGAATTTATATGTTAATGACTACATTGTATTGACAGGTTTTGACCACTACCAATAAAGCGAAGTGTGTGCAAACACTGCGGTTTCAGTCATTCCTTAATATCGCCAAACGGCGATAACAGTCAAAACACAAAGGCCTAGTTAAAACATCTTTCATGTAGCTGTGGGACGCACGCGAGTGAATGCCGCCGCGGGAACACCATCGTGGTGAGGCGACTCCAAGCCACCCCAAGTAGGCTGTCGAGAAGATTCGAGTGAACGATAAAAGGTGAACGAAAACGAGTGAAGTGAAGTACTCCATGTGTGGCCTACACAAGGGCCACACTGAAATAAAAGTCTATGGGCATTGTGTGCGAAGTTTGGCGACTCCATGAGCGCGATAAGTTTTTAATTCTCGTTGAATGAGCGTAAAATAAAGAAACGCACATGCGTGTTCAGCTTAACACCCGGAGAAGGGAATGCTGCGACGAGTAAGAAGGTTGTGGCGCGCTCCCGGAAAGTCTGCGGGGATACACATAATATTTCAAACCATATATATATTTGTGAGCCTGTGCTTGTTGTGATAGTGTCTCGTCTGCATATTTAATTTCATATTATAAATATTTGTGGGTGTGCTAGTGCTGGTGTCTCACCCACTCAAAGGGTCTTCGAAGCTACACATGTCACATTTAAATTTGAAAATAATTTGTGAGCGGAAATACACATAACATTTCAAACCATATATATATTTGTGAGCCTTGCTTGTGATAGTGTCTCGTCTGCATATTTAATTTCATATTATAAATATTTGTGAGTGTGCCAGTGGTGGTGTCTCGCCCACTCAAAGGGTCTTCGAAGCTACACATGTCACATTTAAATTTGAAAATAATTTGTGAGAGGGTATACACATAATATTTCAAACCATAGATATTTGTGAGCCTGTGCTTGTGTTGAATGATAGTGCCTCGTCTGTACATTTAATTTCATATAAATATTTGTGAGTGTGCCAGTGGTAGTGTCTCACCCACTCAGAGAGTCTTGGAAGCTACATATGTCACATTTCAAATTTGAAAATAATTTGTGAAATCAGTGTCAGTGTTAACTGATAGTATAGTATCCTGACTGCTTATGTAATAATAAGAGTGTTTACATGTGTGACCAACAAGAAGCCTTGGATCTTTCAAAAGGGGGTGATATCACTGACATGAGTCATACACTCAGTCCAAACACTATAGATTCCCTTGGGTGCTCGAGTAGCCCTATTGCTGGCAATGAAACTGAGCTCCAGTGTGGCTCTACCCTCAGACACCAGGCTGAGGGAGAGCGCTCCTCAAACAGAAACACCAGCCCAAGCCTTGGAAGCGGGCTTAGTGACGATTTGCTAGTTAACCTTAGTAGAGCACCTTGTAATAGCGGCCGGTCTGTTGAGACCGTGCCCAACTCTGGTAACAGTGGTTTCAACGTGGGAGCACCTTGTAATAGCAGCCGGTCTGTTGAGACCGTGCCCAACTCTGGTAACAGTGGTTTCAAGGTGGGAGCACCTTGTAATAGCGACCGGTCTGTTGAGACCATGCCCAACTCTGGTAACAGTGGTTTCAACTTGGGAGCACCTTGTAATAGTGGCTGGCCTCTTGACACTGTGGCACTACCATATTATATTGGTGATCATACTATGCCCAACAGTGTTGAAGAAAGGTTCAGAGAGGGATCAATTCTTCCATGGGACAAGTTGGTTAGTGACGATCTACCGATATCCTTGAACAAAACGAACAACGAAGTCCAACCAGTGGATCGCCGTTCTTAGAGTGTTGAAGGACTGCTGGGAACGAGCTGACAACAGAATAACCTTGCCATTAGAAATGAGCAACAATCACAATGTCAGAGAACCGAGTTGAATGAATTAAAACAAGTAGCAACTATCATGGAAGAACTAAGAAAATTAGGAGCTGATAAACGATGGGCTGGGCTCCAGTGCCTCAGGACCCTAACCGAATCAGATGATGAATCATCTGACCCTGACTTGGAGAAGAGAAATGGAAAGTCAAAGAGGATGTGTGTCAGTGACCCTGCTGATAACGCTCATGTGAATGACAGAAATTACAGCGCTCAAGATAGAGAAGAACGTCTGACTAGGCACATCATGGATTCAGTCTGCATGACCCAATCAAAACTACCTAAATTTCACGGGAGAAACATTGAAGAATATTGGTCATTTTTAAGTCTCTTTAACCCATTCATGCCGGGGGCATTCCAGCCTTGCAAGTTGCAATGCCGGGGCTCTCGAACGCTTAGGCCTAAATCAATTAAATGATCGATGCCGTATGACGGCACCCTGCCAACGGGCCTTGAATGCGTGGTACCCATGGTGTACCACCCGTCGAGAGAGAGCTAATCAGGTTTATGTTAATAAGAATGCCTCTGATGAACATAAGTTGAACACACTGTATTTCATGTGGTGATGAAATGCAACTTAAGTTTGCCTATTGTAACAGGATGCCAGCAATTTGATGATGAGCAAGAATATATAGCAAGGGCTGTACACAACCTTGCAAGGGGACCAATGATCAGTGACCAAGATTACTCAGCCATAAATGCACTTCATTGCCAGTTGTTATCTATCATGAGATTTGCAGAATCCTTTGAGAGAACCCAAGATTTCCAGAACCAGACCTTAGTGTTTGATGTCATCAAGAGAGGTCGAAAATTTGTCCTTGATCCACGGGGCCGGGACGAGATGACAATAATGTATATCCACAGTTTCCTGAGGAGAGAATTAAGAGTGGCAAGACGATTCGAAAAATGGGATGTTATAGAAGAAGCTCTGAAAACCAAGCCAAGCTGGAGTGAGGAAAAACCCATACATCAGAGTCTATGATCAACAGCAGACTCTTGAAAAGAA
Organism: Penaeus japonicus; assembly: GCA_017312705.2. Taxonomy (NCBI): domain Eukaryota; kingdom Metazoa; phylum Arthropoda; class Malacostraca; order Decapoda; family Penaeidae; genus Penaeus; species Penaeus japonicus. The sequence goes on from BOPN01002155.1 coordinate 29,804, forward strand.
TCAACCTTGCTGAAAGGGACAATTTTGGTCCTAAGGGCTGATAAAGAAGTAAGGGAGGCATTCACTAACTGGAAAGTATGTAACAAGATAGACAAGACTTTAAGGCAACGCGGTATTGAATGGTATTTCCAGCCTCCCATGGCATCACACATGGGAGGTGTATGGGAGAGGCAAATTCGCAACGCAAAATATTGGTGAAGGTACATGGAAAAAGTTTCAATTGTACGATTGTAGGGCCCGTCCATGCGACATCGATGGGTGTGGGAGCCCCCACTCCAGATTGCTGCATGAATGGAAGCAAGAAGTTAAGCAAGACCAATCAGAATCATCAAAACCAAGAAACAAGTGACAATTAAAGGAGGAATCCGCATACATGATGGGACCTGATGACAAAACCCCAAGCAATGGTTACAAGGTGGCCTTACCTATTGTTCCAGTACTCTTATCACATCCTAAGAAATATAATGGTAGAACTATTCAAACATGTGCCTTGCTAGATGCTGGTAGCACCAGATCTTTTAATTCAAGATGAATAGCATAATCTCTACAACTTGATGAAAGAGAAGGGGAGATCAAGATTACAACCCTTCTAAAGGAGGCTACTGAATGTATCAAAGAAACTGAAATCATGGTAAGAGGCCTCTTTGTGAAGAAGACAAACCCCTTACAGTTTAATAGAATCATCGTCCTAAATTCATTTCTTCATGGTCTTCGAAATGCAAAAGCTTCACCAGGCAAAACATCTTGTTGGTCTCATCTTCAGGATTTGGCACCAATACAAGGCCAAATCACTCAACTAGCTGTGGAATTGTTAGTTGGACAAGATGCTGCTTCCTTGATAATGCTGCTAGAAATTAGAAGAGGTCGTGATGGGGATCCATACACACTGAGAACTAAGCTGGGTTGGATAATTAATGGACCAATGAATAGAGGTGAAGTGAGGCTGCACCATTGGAGGAATTCATAGATGAGACAATGGAGCGAACACAAAGGGATGCAACACTAGACAAAAGAGTGAAACAGTTTTGGAATAGAGAGGGCCATGAAGACCCAGAGGAAAAAGGGAAATCTGTGGAAGACAGGAAAGTTTTGAAAATGTGGGAAGCTCAGGGAGAGCGGGTGGGCTCTCACTACCAATTTCCTATACCGTTTAGGAATGAAGTTCCTGAGCCACCAAACAATAAAACCATGGCATTCAAAAGGTTCATGTCACTAGGGATCTGGCTCAGTCGTGACTATGAACTAAGACTGAAATACATTGACGAAATGAGCACTCTCATTAAAATGGGTTATGCAGAGGTAGTTGATGACAATACTAGAACTCCAGGTAAAACGTGGTATCTCCCCCATCACCCGGTTTTTAACCCCAACAAGCCAAAAGAAACTAGAATAGTTTTTGACTGTGTTGCTGCCTTCAAAGGGATCTCCCTGAACAGTCAAGTTTTTCAAGGACCAGATCTAACCAACGATCTCTTGGGGATGTTCCTCAGATTCAGGGAAGGAAAAATAGCAATAGCAGCTGATATTGAGGCTATGTTTCATCAAGTGTTTGTATCAACCCCAGATCGTGATGTATTAAGGTTCTTATGGTGGCCAGAGGGAGATCTGAAAAGAGATCCCATCTCATACCAGATGACTGTACATTTGTTTGGAGGGGTATGGGGTCCCGCATGTGCTTCGTTTGCCTTACACAAAACACTCGAGAGTAGAAGAAATGTCATGATGGAGGAAGCTAAGAGAAACTTTTATGTTGATGACTTACTTCTCTCTACACATTCTGACAAGGTTGCTATTGATTATGTTCAACAGTTGCAACGGAAATTGAAATATGGGGGTTTCCGTCTAACGAAGTGGTTAAGCAATTCAAGAGCAGTCATAGCTTCGATATCACCAACAGAAAGAAATACCTCAATTAGAGATGTGAATCTACTTGGAGACCTCCCTTTCGACAGAGCACTTGGTATGATATGGGATTTACACAATGATACTTTAAAGGAACAACCACACCCTCTGCCATGACATGTGCATGGCATATTCTTAGCATAATGAGCCTGGTGTATGACCCATTAGGTGTACTGTCCCCATTTACAGTGAGAGCAAAGATAATTTTTCAAGAAGTGCGCCGAAAGGTCAGTTGGGACCAAGAATTAGCCCCAGAAAACGTGGCCAAGTGGAAAGTTTGGCTTTCAGAGCTTGAGATACTAGAGGGACTTGCCTTCCCTCGTACTTACATACCCGAGGACTTCACATCATCTAAAGGGATCGAGTTACACCATTTTTGTGATGCCTCACAAGCCGCTTATGCTGTCGCCTCTTATGTACATTTCACATCCGAGGATAATCTTATAGATTGTGAACTGTTTCTTGCCCGAGCCAGACTGGCTCCTATCAAGACCTTATCTATACCTAGGCTTGAGTTTTGTGCTGCAGTCATGGCGGTCGAAGCAGATGGGAGCTTCAGCAACCAGTGAAACAATCGACTTTCTGGTGAGACAGCATGATCGTCCTTCAGTACATCAAAAGCAGCAATCGTCGATTTTACACATTCGTTTCCAACAGGCTGGGAACGATCCATAGACACTTAAGCCCTGCACAATGGCGGTATGTTTGTTCTGCAGACAATCCAGCAGATGATGCAACCAGGGGTCTGATTGCTGAACAATTACTAGTTGGTGGAAGATGGAAAAATGGTGCAGAATTCCTGTGGCAGCCCCTGAGATACTGGCCACAATCCTCTAAAGTTCTAGAGACACTAGTTGATGATCCTGAAGTAAAAGGAGATATTGTTGTCACTGCCACTCATACGGAAAAACCTAGTCTGATCGACAGTCTATTTACTTGATTCTCATCATAGTATGCTCTCCAAAGAGCAATTGCCTGGCTTTGCAGATTCTGCTCTTGGTTTGCATCTCGGAAATCCCATCAAGGGGAGCACCGACTTAGTTATTGAAATTCAAAGTGCTCGTGAGTGCATCATCCGAGTAGTTCAACGCAGCAGTTTCAACAAAGAGTTACTAGCTCTCCAATCAGGAACAATCCTGCCACGACGTAGTCACATATATAGATTGGAGCCAAGTCTTGATGAGAATGGAATCATATGAGTGGGAGTTTGACAGATACATGAACCAAAGGATACTTTAGGACCCATTCTTCTGCCGAAGAATCACCATATTACAATGTTGATAGTACGTGATGTGCACTCCATTCTAGTTAGCCATGCTGGTAGGGAGCACACTTTAGCATCCTTACGTCGTCACTACTGGATTATTGCTAGTTGGACCACTATTGATAAAGTTCTACGCTCTTGTATTACATGTCGTAGGGTAAACAGCCGATCTTCACAGCAAAGACAAGGGGACTTGCCGACAGAACGAATTACATCTGGAAGACCACCTTTCACATTTTCTGGCGTAGACTGTTTCGGCCCCTTTTTTCGTGGCACACATGCATCATATATTGAAACGATATGGCTGCATCTTCACTTACTTCAATTCCAGAGCTGTTCATATTGAGGTACTGCATTCTTTAGATTCAGATGCCTTCCTCAATGCTCTGGTTCGATTTACATCCAGGAGGGGAACGCCGGAAAAGATTTATTCTGACGGGGGTTCTAATTTCCTAAGGGCTGATAAAGAACTGAAAGAGGCATTCACCAGCTGGAGGGTATGTAACAAGATAGACAAGACTTTAAAGCAATGTGGTATTGAATGATATTTCAGCTCTCCATGGTATCACACGGAGGTATGGGAGAGGCAATTCGGTTTGTCCGGAAGGTGTCCTCAATCATTGGTGTACAAAATTATTACATAGCACACACTCTGTTTTGTGAGGTTGAGGCAACACTTAACTCCAGGCCCCTCACTGCACTCTTAGTTTCCCCATCTAATCTTGAAGCTCTAATGCCGAATCATATACTTCGAGCAGAATTAGGTAACACCCTACCTTTGGGAGGCTTATCCCCGATGATGGCAACATACTCAGCTTCTGGCTGATAGATTCTGGGTTCGATGGCGATCTGAATATCTGCATACACTCTGCATGCGCCATCGGAAGATTTCTCCATCAAGAAACTTCCACTCTGGGGACCTCGTTCTTTCAGTTGACCCACTGCTTCCCAGGAACAGGTGGAGGATGGGTCGCGTCTCCAAAGTTATACCTAGAGAAGATGGTCTGGACCGAAGGTGCGGTGCGCACCAGCTTCCCTTGGCCTCCGCTTTGGCTGGTCAGAAACTCTGTCTTCTTGAGTGTGATGGTCAAGATTTAACAAAGTGATATTTGGGCGTGAATCGCCCAAAGTAGGGGGAGTGTTATCGCCGTACTGTTAACAGACACAGTACGGTGATAAATTTAGTAAGTGGCTTACGCCTCTGTGGCAACTAGCGATGGATAGGGTGTAGCAGGTCAGCTGGTGTCACCGAGTGACCCCACATAAACAACCGCACCACATGGCCCCACGCATTTATCACCGAAGATGTGTTTACGTATCACGAACAGTACTACCTTGTTTTCCTGTGCTGACGAAGCCACGATAGGCTGTGTAGGACCACATACATAGAGCGAAGGAAAAGCATAAACAGTCGAGGATAGGCAGTACGAGACACAGTACCATAGAGACCACATCTCCGAGGATTAGCGCACGCAAAGAGTGAACTGAGGTGTTTCTGTGCCCGCAACGTGTATGTATTGATACCATTATATCTTCATTGTTATTACTTATGCGAATAGTTAATGTAACTGATTATAAATGGCCCTAAGTATTAAGCTATGATAAATATGATTACTTGGATAACATCCCAATGATGTTATGATACTATACTCCTACGATGTTAAGATCTATCTATTAATGACCATATGTCATGTACGACATTGTAATCAATATTGTTATCTTGTATGTTATGAATTTATATGTTAAAAACTACGTTGTATTGACAGGTTTTGACCACTATCAATAAAGAGAAGTGTGTGCAAACACTGCGGTCTCAGTCATTCCGTCATATATATATATATATATATATATATATATATATATATATATATACACACCCACGTAACTTTATCTGTTTGTGTGTATGTATATGTATATCTATCTATCAATCTATCTATCTGTGCGTGTGTGTATGTTAATATACACAAATTAAAAAAAATAGGTATGAAAACACAAACAATAAGAACGAAATCGAGAATATACTAATTAGAAACAACAAAATGATTATCAGAAATGAAAGGAAATTTGAATATATAATCAACCGCATCCTTGTAACCTGTTTTTCGCCCTATTATTTTTTTTAGAGAAAAAAATATATCTGAGAAAAGAAGCAAATGAAATGAAACGAACAAGTGTTTGTTTTTTATGCCCTGAAATTAAATCTGCCGAATGAGAAGGAAGATAAAAAGACAACAACACAAATAATTATGCATGCACATGTGTTCATGTGTTTTTGTTTCTTTTTGTTTTTGTGCGTGTGTCTGTGTTCGTGTGTGTGTTCTATCTGTGTTTGTGTGTGTATTTGTGTGTCTATCTGTGTTTGTGTGTGTGTTTCTATCTGTGTTTGTGTGTTCGTGTGTGTGTTTCTATCTGTGTTTGTGTGTATGTGTGTGTTCATATGTGTTTGTGTATGTGTTTAAGTGTGTTCATGTATGTGTATTAGTGTATTTGTATGTGTTCATGTGTGTTTGTGTATATGTATGAATGTTTTCAAATGTGCCTGTGTATATGTGTATATGCGTACAAAATGTGATTGTGTGTGTGTGTATGTGTTTCCTCCATCCACCCTTGCTTTTCAATTATCAGGCCCATGCGACGGAACATCCATACAACACAAAACAAAGGGATGAAAGCAGGAGAGACGTATATTGAGAAAACACGATGAAGTTTCCCTGGCACTCTTGCCTTTGAAAGAAGGACCTATTGAATATTGGAGGAAAGAGAGAGAAGGAAACAGGAGTCTAAGAGAAAACTAGGTATTGGAATTTTTTGTTTTTTAGATATTTGTTTATTTATGTATTTGCTCTTGTTATTGTCATTATTATTAGTAGTAACGTTAACATCACTATTATCATTATTTCTATTGTCATTATCATTATTATTAATAGCATTATTATCATTATTATTATTGTTATTATTATTATCATTATCACTATTATTATCATTGTGATTATTATTATTATTATTATTATTATTATTGTTATTATTATTATTACTTTTTTCATTATCATCACTTTTATTATAGATATTATGATTATCATAATCATTACGTTCAATATTAAGATCACTGTCCTGTTGAGGATGATAATGAAAATAGTGATTATGTTAAAAATCATAATAATGATGGAAGTAATAAAGTATATTATAATGAAAGTAAGTATAGAAATAATAATTATCATTATTCTTGATAATGATAATAATAGCAATAATACTAATAATGACAATAAAAATGAGAATAGTAATGATGATGATGATAGTAATAATAATTGCAATAACAATAGTAATAATGATGATGTTGATAATAGTAATAATGATAAAAACAACAGTTATTATAATAATAATGATAATAATGATGATAATGATGATAATATTCATAATCATCAAAACTACTTTTATCTTCAGAGTTTTACTTTTACTATTATTATGATTATCATTACGTTATTCAGTATAATTATTGTTATGACAATTATTATTATCCTCTTATCCTTATTTTTATGATTATTGTTATTATTGCAATCCATGCCCCTGTTGTTGTTTATCATTATCATTATCATCTATTCTCTCTCTCTCTCTCTCTCTCTCATTATCTATCTATCGTTATCTATCTCTATCTCTATTAATGTTACACCCTCGTATCCTGCCATCCCTCTGACTATTTATATTTCTCAGTGACACTTCGAGCTCCTGGAGAGTCCACGTCGAAGAAATATGAGAACGGTTATTACCAACAGCGATTCCCAACCCTTAAATGAAGGCCTCTGGGAATGCGAAATTTACAGACTATGTATTGAGTGTCGATACATCCTCGTCACACCTTAATACACGTGATATTCTCCCCCAGAACCTGAAGCTATTGATGCTTTGCCCGGCGTCTACAGATAACCATCAACTTTGTTCATACCAAAAGGCGAAGAGTCTTTTCTATATGCATAAACTACATACACATCCTCAGTACGAATCCCTGTTTCTATTGACACTCATCGTCGGAGGTAAATGAAGCTTTGGCTGGAGAGACAGTCTGCTTTGCATTCATAATGTCATTAAACGCAACATACGACGTTGAGGCGGCGAAATGTAAGCGGAGAAGAGTGCATATAAACTGAGTGTGAATGTCCTTGCCGTAGCCCATGTGAAAGGAGGAGGAGTTGATTATTATAGATATACTCTGTGACATTTTCCCCTCACTCTCTTCGTTCCTCGTTGTGTCAATTCCATTAATTGTTCTTGTTTTCTGGTTCTTCTACTTCTTCCTTGTATTTCTCTCTCTCTCTCTCTCTCTCTCTCTCTCTCTCTCTCTCTCTCTCTCTCTCTCTCTCTCTCTCTCTCTATCTATCTCTCTCTCTCTCTCTCTTTCTCTTTCTCTCCTGATTCAAATATGAAAATTACAGAATGGAAGCAAAAAAAAGAAAATGAGATTTGAATGAAGAATAAAATTAGAAGAGAGAAGAAGGAAAAGAAAGGAATATGAAAAAAAAAAGAAAGAAAAACAAGA
>BOPN01002155.1:77500-85000 GCA_017312705.2 Penaeus japonicus
ATGTTATTTTCTTTTAGAATGGGAAATGTATATTATTTGAAATTTTTTTTGGCCTCAAAGGAAAATGTCGTACTCTCATACGCAGTATTTATATAAAGCATACGGAATATAAGCTAATTGTAGATTGCCGATTCGTGGTTTACGACCTTATTTAAATACTTAAAAACAAACTGCGGGCCATAGAATTCTTAAGATGCGTATCCGTTACAAACCAGTCTTTTTTTTACGAAATATATATCCCCTATGAATACATCGGGACGGTCACTTGATACAATAAAAAATACGTTACGATGCTCACCAGTGATATTAAGGCAATGATGTGTATCACAGTTAACATGGCAATTCATATGTAATGATGTTTGTAGACATTGTTGATATAGGAATACATATCCTCAGGTTGGCTAAGTTACATTTGCTAAAGAAGAAGATAGAAAGAGAGAGAGTGAGAGTGAGGAAGGAGAAAACAATTGTAGATGACAAATGTAGGAAAGGCATTAATAGTAACGAATTACACTGCGAGACATGTAATTAATGTTTTCACGCCAGAGAATTAAAATGATCTAATGAAAATGTAATCTCAAGCCTTGATTGCATTTCTTGCATTGTGAATCATGACTTCTCATCAACATGTTAACTACAGAGAGAGAGAGAGAGAGAGAGAGAGAGAATTCTATTACAGTGTAGCATTATTTTTTTAGTCTAACGTAGCAAGACGATGTAGTTTATCAAAGATTGTGTTTTCTGTGAATCAAGTTAAAAGCCCCTTCAATCCCTATCACTTTACTTAGTATTTTCCTAATTCCGAGGATTTCAATTTCTTTCTTAAAGTTTCTATGTTTTCTTTGTCCTCTTTCCATCAATTTGATCATTCGCAAATCGTAATACGCATTGCAATTTCGAAAGGTAGTTATTTGGCGATAAAAGATGAGAATTTTAAAGGATTTTTTAATCATTATCATTAATCATGACTCAAACTTAACAGTGACTATTAGCATACAGTAATGACGCATAAATTTACATAACTATTGGTGGACGGGTAATATAAGTGAAGATTTTATTTAAAGATAATGTAACAAAGGAAATCATTTCTATTTCCTGAGATGTTATGTTGATGCTAAAGCTTTTCGTAAACATTTCGAGTATTGTTGTATTGTTTACATTCTCTGCGTTATTTAATTCAAACTTTTCGATTTTTTTTTTTTTTTTTTTTTTTTGACAGAAAAATAATTAACACAATTCACTCTTACAGTCGTTTCCACAAACTCTGGACACATGTATCCATAATGAGATGCATGCAACGAAAATGCAGGTATTGTTTTTTAATTTGATACAATCATCTTTGTATTATGCTTTCTCTTTCCGTTTTTCTCTTTTTCATATTGAATAGATACATTATGATATTTAATTATGTACTCATCAATCTACAGCCTCTATATATTTATTTGTATATCTATCTATCTGTCTATCTATATACATATACAAATTTTACCTCCCTGACCGTGAATCGAACTCGAGACCTCAGAGTGAGAATCCACAATGGCCCACTAAAAGGATTATCTAACCAGGTGCCATACAATCACCATGGAAGTTACCGATTGTACTCTTAGAAGAGCAGTGATAGTGAGGTTTTACTGACAATCCCCGTTGGCACTTGGCGGGAATTCAAGTCACAGGGATTGTCTGCAAAACCTAGTTATCACTGCTCTTCTAAGAGTATATAGGTAACTCATTGGTGGGTGTGAGGCACCTGGTTAAAATCCTTTTAATGGGTTGTTGTTAAATTATAATATCTTGCAATGGCTAGGAGCAGGGATTCTAACTCCGAGGCCCTGAGTTCGATACATGGTCAGAGAGGTAAAATTTGTATTTCTATATCTAAATGCGTTACTGCATTCTACCATCTCTCACACATAGATATAACCTCGGTAACCTGATCTCCAGTTGTCAGGGGGCAGTTCAGTTCTGTTCAGAGATTCACAAAGACATCGCTTCGCCCGGGCTATATGGACGAGGCGGCCCGGCCTCTGTCCTGACTCATCTGATCATCATAGCTGAAAGTTTGCCGTGGCCGTCGGATTACCTGTAGGCGCTCCTGTTGCCAGGGGGCAAGAGACAGGCATAGCCATCTAACCAGTCCAGCGGATGTCATCTCTGGGCCCTGCCTGAGGAAACAAGTGTACACTAATTTGGCGTCCGGCACGCCACAATGTTCACAGCGTCGCTCATCATGCCCAATGGTGGGTACAATTTGCCACGCATAAAGATAGCCTATTCTCAGTCTGTGAAGGCTGACTTCAGCACACCTTGATATTCTGGGGGAGAGTATCGGCGAATCATAGCCTATGCCGTCTGAGTACTAGCTGGCCGAGGGGGAGGTTCTCCCTTCCTCTCTATGTCGCTGCAGGGCACCGACATGCCTGCAGCCATCGTTTTACACCTTAGCAGTTCCCGGCTAGGATGCACCACAAGATCACTCAAGGGTTTCTTCCTGCCTTCCTCAACCAACCTGTCGGCTAACTCGTTCCCCTCGATACCAACATTGCTCGGAATCCAGTTGATAACGATGCGTCTACCCTGATCCAGGATTCTCTGAGCAATGGTGAGAATCGTGGTCAAAAGATAAACGTTATCAAGGGGCGTACTTTGTTGTAGGCTGTCAATGGCGGCCCAAGAATCTGTATGTATGACAACATGCCCATCCGTCTGGGCTGCATGGACTAGGGCTCCCATATTAGTTGTAGTGGGTTCGTGGGGCACTCACTCTCCTACAGGAGCTGTAGAGGAGCCTTCTGCAGCAGGAAGGCGTGGAAGGGCAAGAGGGAAAACCGGGCTGGCATAAGGGCAACTGACGAGACACTAAAATGCTTTACTTTACGTTTATTTATCAAACACAAGCTACTACATGTATAAAAACAAGGGAGCACAGAACAGGCATGTAGTAGAATAAAACTTACTTTAAAACAAGAACACACGAGGAAAAAAAACACACTCCTGCCCAACCCAACCTTCCGCCTTGAAACCTCCTCCACTACTCAAAGATGGTGGTCTTGGAGACCCCGACATGACAGGGGGTTGCCAACTAGGAATTATGTTACAGGTCATTTGTGCTTGGATTGGGTGCTCCTTCTCCTCCTTTACACAGCCTAAAATACTCCTGGAGGTGGGGCGTTTGACAAAGCGCCCCGAAGGGCGTCGCCGAAGGGCGTCGCTAAAGGGCGTGACAGGGGAGTACAAAAAAGATAAGAACAGGGACGCAAGGCACCCGTCACGTTCGCCTAAGAAATTACATTACTCTACATAGTGACGGAGGCATAGTCTATAATGAGACAGACAGCATGCACATAGAAGGATCTTAGTACACAGTGCCCAGCCCCTAAGCACTGCCCTGACAAAGTTCTCATGACAGAGAGTCTTGCTTTGGTCCGGTCTAGGAGATATTTAATCTCAGACCGGAAGATGAGGTTCTCGTCAACCCACACCCCCAAGAATTGGAAGACGTGAACCCACTCTAGTTCTAACCCTTGGAATCACAGTCTTTGATTGCGGAGATCGTGTTTCAGTGCCATTGCCTTCGATTTGGCTGCTGATATCTTAAACCTGACTCTGTGGCATTCCTCAGACATAAGGTCCAAACAATGCTGGGCCTTTCTAGTTAGGTTCTCATTTCGTCTCCCAGCAGAGATAATTGCAAGATCATCTGCATATGAAATGATCTTGAACCCTGCTGGTAGTGGAATGTCGAGGATGCTTAAAATGAGGGTGATAAATAGAGCTGGGCTAAGGACCCCTTGTGGAGTGCCATTCTCCAGGGGCAATTGCCTGGAAAGGCGACCTTGAAACTTCATCCTGGCAGTTCCGTTCCGAAAATAGTCACCAGTCCAGGCAAGCAGTCTGCCTTTGATTCCATTCCGGATCAGGATCTCCTGAATGGCAAACAGGCTCACTAATTCAAAAGCCTTTTCCAGGTCAAGGAAGACAATGACAGAGCTGGTGTTGCTGACAGTGCTCAGTAAAGTGGCCATGCTGTGAGCAGTGCTCTTACCCCTTATGAACCAATGTAGGTGTTCATGTGGAGGTCCCACCTTCCATTGGAGCTGGTTCAGTACCATTCTCTCTACTGTCTTTCCCAGACAGCTGAGTAGAGAGATGGGACAGTACCGTCCCGGCTCCTTTGGTTTAGGGATGGGAACTATGTCAGCCCTATTCTAGCACTGTGGTAGCAAGGAAGTCTCCCAGGACTTGATGAGATGCAAGAATGCTAGCTCACCTTCATGTCTGATGTGGGAAATGATGGGGTAGGAGATTCCATCACAGCCCGGGGCTGACCGGGAACTGGTCTTATATGTCCACCGTAATGCCCTCAGAGAGAACATGGCATCTGCGTCATCAGACTCAATCGCCTTTTGTCTGATGAGGGCATGCCTGCCTGGAAGCAATTCTTCTTGGCATGCCATCAACTCTGCTGGTAAGCCAGCGCTACTTGTTCTAGCAGAGAACTTGAGTGCCAGTTTCTCCACCTCCAACCGTGGGTCATGGTGGGTTTTTCTAGGGGATGAGTGATTTGGCGACTGTCCCATAGTGATCGTTCGTGGCAGTGTTGTTCACAGACCAACTAATTCTCTCGACCAGAGCCACAGTGACTAAGGTAAGGTCAAGGACCCCCCCGCCAATGTGCGTAGGCTCCTGGCTGTTGAGAAGAGCAATCTCGGGGCATGACTCAAGCACCTCGGCTATGTGGTAACCTGCCGCATCAATAGTGGGCATTGAAGTCTCCCCCTATGAGAACTGGTTCGTGTGCTGCAGTAGCACAGCCTTCACTAATATCTAAGCTCCTGCATTTTGGCCTGCTATACACATTGTACAGCTTGAGCGGACCCCCGGCCAAATGGATCTCAACGGCAAGGAATTTGAGGCCTTCTCCACACTGCACAGGATCGGTAATCAAGGAGCAGGGGATAGTTGACTTCACAAGGGTAATCAAACCTCTGGTGCCTTGTATGCTCGGCAACACTTAGGGATGATATCCCGAGAGGCAAACAGATTTCCCTTTTAGGGTCTCATGGAGCATGACAACGTCAATGTTCCGAGATCGCACGATCGCGTGGAGAAGGGCTTTTCTTGAGGAAAAGCTGTTGATATTCCACTACAGTATGCTTAGATTAGAAGCCATTGTGCTAATCTGAGTCCATTTAGTCTGTGTCGTCAACAACATCGACATAATCCATATCAGTGTCTGACGCCCCAGTGTGGGTAACGTCAGACATTTCGGAGTCTGACAACTCCTTGGTGAGTTCCTCACTGAGCGTGTTTTCCTCACTCGACTCGTCACTGTCGTCAGGACAGGTCGAGCCATTAGTAGGGCTGGGTCTCCTGGGAGATGGACAACCCTTGGTCGTCTTGACCTTCATTCTGGATGGTCGTGGCTTCCTCACCCTTTGGGGTTTGGGTGCAGCTTCTGCCAGTGTGGTCTTGGCCGCAGGTTGGGTGGGGAGACAAGTCTCACTCTGGGGGTTTGTGGGGAGAGGAGTCTCGCCTTAAGTTGGAGTGGGTTTTGAGGCCATAGGACTCATCTCCCTCTCCTTCAGAGCAGCGACAGTCTGAGTCATTGCCATCATGGCGACCTTAACCATCTTCTCTGTCTCCTCACTGGTCCTCCCCAATGCTGTCGCAAGTGCTATGACGACTGTTGTCAGCAGGAGCGTCAAGTCCTTCTCTGTAAATGGAGTTGGTCTCTCCGCTCTTGGGGTAGACCCCTTCCGGGTCTTGTTTCCGTCTTGGAACAGCCACCGGAGCCGGAAACTCCTTTGTGTTGGAGGTGTCCGGCGGTGGTTTCGCTTTGGGCGGTGCGTCCTTCCTCTTAGCAGGGGGGGGGGGGGAGCCCTTACCCCTTTGCTCTGCCCCCAGATATAAGTGCCTGGAGGGGCGGGAACAAAGTCTGGTCACTTTGTAATGACCTCTTGCCACCAAAGAGCCTCTTTCTGCCTTACAGAATAGCCGAGGCTCCAGGCGTGGTGCTTTTTATGGCAGTTGGAACACAAGTTCTGGCACGTGAAGCAACAGAGCAGGTCTGGAATGTATGTCCTGAGGCTGTAGAAGCCCCAATTATCAAGGTCTAAGGACGCAACTGGGGCTACCTTCAAAGCGACTAGGACTTTCCTGGTTGGGTGCTTCCCTTTGGAGAGTCGGGAAGCTCCCACCACCTTGGGATGAGACGTGATGACCTTAAGGTCATACATTAGAGGGAGGTAAGAATCACTATCTTGGACTTCCTCTCTTTGGGAGTCAGAGCCAACAGGCTCACCTTCCGCCCATTCAGGAGCTTGTCTGTCTCCTGAAGAAAGGTGAGAGTGGCTTGGTCCCTCGGTATGAATATCATGCCATTGTCTCTGGCAATTCTAATCGTCAGACAGCACTGTCTCTAGTTATCCACAGCCCATACCATCCAATAAGCATTATCGAATCCTTCCGGTTTAGGGGGAACCGACTTGGGGCTACAGACTCGCCCTCTGGGTCCATAGCCGGCCGAGGCCGCTTGTTGCCTGTCCTTCGAAGCGACACCAAGGATTTGGCAGTGGGGCCAGCATGTTTAGAAGGTCCTACCTGGCTTCCACTTTTGTTTTGACTCGTCGTCTGAACCGACGCTATAGACTTGTCAGAGCCAGGGGCTAGTTTGGAGGGTCCAGCCCGAGGTTCTTGGGCGGATTTTCTATGAACCGACGCCATAACCTTACTGATATTTCTACTTTTGTCACAGAGGACCTTGTAAGGCTCCAATGTGGCAGCCTTGGTCGATATCTTGCTGGGGTTGTCAGCAGGGGTATCAGTCAAGGGTTTAGTGGTGAAAGTTGCCATATGTTAGTGGTTCAAATCATCCTCCCACGCCCCCACCCATCACGGAGTCCAACAAGGGGAAGCTGTGGCCATGCTCAGAAGTCACAGGGATGATGGGAGGATAACGCAACCCCCACCTCGCGTTGATGGCACTCGCAAGACCATGTGATTGCCTGGAAGACAGTGGTTGCTTAATCCTAGCCTTGCTCAAAAGAGAGACCAGCCGATTGACTTAACCGAGTTGAGATCTGGCCATGTTGCTGGCCGCTAGGTGTACTCATACATGGCATCACTCAACCTCCAGGAATCCCGTCTTCCAGCGCAGAGGGGCGCCACGCACGGCAAACACGTGTGTAGGTGTAAACCCTCCTGGGGGGTGCGACCCCACCTACTAGATCAGCTCCTAGGAACACTTAGTCATCCCTCCCCAGAGAACCCGCCATTGGATGGCCACCTCAGCGGGAGGAAGAGACTGGCCAGGTTCTGAGCAGGCTCATCCAAGGAAGGAGTTCAAGCCCCCGCGCCACGACAAGGCGGTTCCTTTGCGGGGGGGAAGAGTATATAAGTAACTTCCATGGTAATCCTTGTTAGATAATCCTTTTTGTGGGTCGTTTTGGTGTAATAATTAGGAGCCGGGATTCTCAATCTAAGGTCCCTATATACATACAT
>BOPN01002155.1:95000-110000 GCA_017312705.2 Penaeus japonicus
CGCTGATTTGGTCTTGCAAAATAAATAAATAAAATAAATAAAATAAAAATAAAAAATAAAATAATAATAATAACAAATCAACTTAGGAATTTGAATATTTTTTGTCTTAATAGCAAGCTATTGGCAAACGAAGTTTGTCTATATGAACATGTTAAGCAAGTCTTTCGGGTTTTCTGATATGAACTTTATCAATAAAAGATCGGTCTTTTATAAGGTTAGCCTTAACTGGAATTTAAATTCCCATGCTCGTCCTCCGCGCTCAGGCTACGTTAATACCATTCTTTGTCTCACTGTAAACCCATCATACACAACACATATTACGCCACGTATACCTTTTTGTCGCTCCTTTTCACACTTCTTGTCACACAATTACCTTCCCATTAAAAAACCTCCTTACCGTACATATTAAACGGGTGGTGGCAGACGCAATCCTTTCAGAAATGTTTTGATGGTGTAGACCGAGAAACAGAGGAATATAGGTGTGAAGACAGACAGACGCTACAATAACATTAATAATAACAAAAATTATTATGATAATGATGATGATAATAGTGATGATAACAATAACAATAACGATGATAATAATGATGATGATAATAGTGATGGTAACAATAACAATAACGATGATAATAGCAATAATAATTACAATGATAAATTGTAATCATCATAATCCTCCCCACTGAATAACAACAACAACGAAAACAATAATGATAATGTGAAAAATGATAATAGCTATACAGATGATAACAAATAATCATAATCATAGACGTAAGGACAATAACATTAATGATGATAAAATAATAATAGTTATGTTAATAATGAATATGATAATATACTGATAAAAACAATCATGATAGCTATAATACTTATATTAAGGATGGTAACAGTAATAGTAAAAATATCGTGATGATGCTAATGATAATGATAACAATAATGATAATAACAATTATAATAATGATAATAATGACAATAATATTCATTATTATTATGATAATAATAATGACGATGATGATGATAGCCATGATAACTGTAAGAATAAATGTAGCACTAATAATGGTAATGAATATGATATTAACGATAATAACTGTAGTTCATGTTGTGTATAATGAATTTATCTTCATCAGTAAACAATGACTCCTTGACACACCAACACAACCACAATTCAGCTAACTTTTCTGTCCAGTTTTCTGAGACTGTTTACTTCAGTGTTTGTAATCGTCGTTAAGTTGTGTGTATCTTAATGCCAATGTTGTCTCTGTCACGGAGTATATGTTGGCTTTGATATATAAGTCTTTCTACTTTGATGGCTGACTTGAGTAAATTTCCTGCTTGTAGTGTATATCTTGTGCTTGGTCTATACTTCGAGAGATGAGGTATATTTACATGTTCTTGCCAAAGAGCCAACTTTTAAAGGCGTTTTTATTGTAAAATGTGTGGATGGTGTACAGACATTTTTTTTTATTTATATTATCTATTTTTTTTCTTTTTTTGTATAATTACTTAGTGACAGCACTACCATTTAATGATGAGTTTTGATTATGATAATTGCCTGTTCAACGTAAAAAAAAAAAAAAAAAAACCTTTTTCTCCTTCCTCCTTCCACCTCTCCCCTCTCTTCTCCCTATCTCTCTCTCTCACAAACACACATAACACACACACACATACACACACGTTCTCTCTCTCTTTCTCACACACACACGCACACACACACACAAACAACCTTTCTCTACCTTTCTCTCACATACACATACAAACAACCTTTCTCTCTCTCTTTCTCACTCACACACAAACACTTTCTCTCTCTCTCTCACTCAATTATTCTCACTTTTTTTCTCTTCATGACCATGATATTTACGTCACTTGAATTCACACAAGCTATTTTGACCTTAATTCCTTAACGCCGTAAAGACTAAAGGGTCTAAAAACAACTAGTCAATTACCCTCCTCGAATCAACGGTTTAAACTTTCCAGGGAATTATTACATTGAAAAATAAAGAAGAGAAAACATCAAAGACTCGAGAGAAATTTACTTTTATTTTTCAATTCTAAATATGTTTTTCGACGATGCTTTTTGGATGGCTTGTTTCTTTGACCATGGCATTGCATTTTGAGTAACCTTTTTACTTTCAATTCCCTGGTATCAACATTCTCTTAAAACGTTTCCAGGATGTATTTCTCTACTTCTTAGTTAGACACCTATAATAAGAATATGAGTCATCTTTGGTAGAGTAATTTTATCAACGCATTAAAAGATAATGACATTATTTATCTCCATAGCCGGTGATTGGCTGATGAATGTAGTTCAAGGGAAACCTATCTAAGATCTTATTTCTTCACATCACGCTCTCGAAAAAACAACAGGAGAACAGTACAGTACCATGGAGGTATTAACAAGATACATGATAATGGCTTAACAATTGATAGCCATGTTTCGCATTGTCAGTTCCTATATTTAACCTTAAAAAAATAATATAAAATGTACTTTACAACATACAGTATTTGCATATATACGGTTTTCTTTAAAAACGGTAAACAAATTTTGAACCAAGAAATCCTGATCAAGGAAAAAAAGATCGCTACTCCTAACTCGTCCTTTCTTTCTCCTCCAAATTTCTTTCTCTCCACAATCCTTATCTAAACGTGCCGTATCGTTTCTTATATTCTCTCTCTCTCTACATTTCTCTATATCTTGACGTCTCTTATTTCATTTCTATATCTTTCTCTGTGTCTCTACATCTCTCATTGTTTCTTTATTTCGTATATGCATCTCTACATCTTCCATTGTACCATTCACTTGTGTATCTACATATTTTATTGTATCTTTACTACATCGCCCACTGTATCTCTGTAACTTTCCGTATCTCATCATGTTGCATTATACTCCTGCATTATGTTCTGTGCATTTACATTTACCTTTGTATCACTCCATTGTTTCGTTGTACATCTTCATCGTTTGTTGTGTCTTTTTCTGTCTTTGCAAATTTCATTGTATTTCTACATCTCTACATCTGATATTTTGCCCCTGTATAATCGATTTCATTACATATTTCATTGTATCTATACATCGTCCACTGTGCCTCTCTATCTCTCTGCATCATATATTGTACCCCTGCATACCTGCCTCTTGCCGTCTGGTTAGTACAGTGGTAGCGGGCAAGACTGACATCGCAGTAGTCGGCAGATCGAGCCCCGTTCAAGCTCGTGAGTTTGTTTTGTCGCCTAGCAGTCATCGCCGTGACTAGGCATCACGGTTGATAAGGACCAAGCTCTGTTTGAGTCAACACTCTTTGGCACATTCCCTTACAAATCTGCACACGCTAACACAGACGGGCTCGCCTTAATGCATATAAGCTTGGCGAAACATCTGCTCCGTAAATCTAGCTTATCCTTACTCTTTATACATATGTATATCTATCTATCTATACATATATACATATATACATACATACATACATACACACACACATATATATATATATATATATTGAAGTAGGTAAAATGACTTTTTTCATATAATTCCCAAATGCTGAGTTATTACGACAAAGAACTGTAATACTGGAAACACTATACAGATACAAAATTCATACTGAAGGATCTAATATCGAAAGACTCAATTTGGTTATAATCATAAAAACTTTCCAATCATACAATTCCAAATTTTGAGAAATTCTAAACTGTTACTTGAAAATGATGCAGAGAATTAACTGCCTCAACCAATAATGCTGAACATTTCTGCTAAAATTATTTATATACAAAATCAACAAGAATACCTTACAATGCCCTATTCAGGTAAATACTGAAAATATGAGGAGAAATAATGCTAGGTGAAAATCTCACCACAATTTCAATATGCTGTAATCTTGATAAAGGAATGATATTAATCATGGTCCCTATCAATAGCAATAAAAGAAATAATTGTAATTGTAATAAATTGTAATATGTAACGTAATACATGATGGAAATTTCCAACAGAAGATTCTAAACTACTGTGTCCAGCTACTATAAAAAAATGATAACAATAACAACTAAAAACATGATCATAACAAGTTTTCTCTGAAAGCATGCTGATTATATATATATTTGGTAAAGAACATGCACTATAAAGGAATATACCTCAGCAAGTTAAAACCAGCCAGAAAATATAATCATACGTAATTCTGCATAAAGAAATGAAAAAGAAAGTAAGAAAGGATATCGGGATAAGAAATCAAAAACAGTTCTTCATCCTTAAAGAAATTCACATTAAAGAAAAAAAAGTAAAATGATGTTTAAATGTATGAAGAAGCAATAAAAGTGATATAATTTTCTTAATAAGCGTACGATGTTGCGATATTAACCAGAAGTCAGTAGAGTGGAGTGAGAGGAAGAGTGGAGTGAAAGAATGAGTAGAATGAGGGGATGAGTGGTATGAGAGTTAAAAGTAGAAATGGTGAATAGAAAAAACAGCAGGGTAGAAAGTAGAGATACTTCAGTGATAACACCATGTAGACCCAGTTATAGAGTAGTCCAAACAACCAAAGTCAGTGATACCAAGGATGGCATCACGTGCTCCCCAAGAGGCTACACGAAGGGTGGTCGTTGTATGTTCCATCTAAACCCAAGAAATCCACTCCGTAACGGAACTGCCTTAGTTTTCTTCAACAGACCATCATTGAAGGAAGACTAGATTACTTCTAACTGTCGTGGAATGATTGACCGGGACAATATATATATATATATATATATATATATATATATATATATATATATATATATATATATATATATATGTATGTATATATATGTATATATGTATGTATATATATATATATATGTATGTATATATATATATATATATATATATATATATATAAATATATATATATATATATATGTATGTATGTATATATATGTATATATATATATACATATATATACATATATATTTTCATATGTATGTATGTGTATATATTACTTACTTACTGCAGTGCCTGTCTTATGACGTTGGCGATCATGGCCCGCCATTCTTTCCGATCTTCCATCATTCTGAGGACATCCACAACTCTCAATCCTCTTCCTTTTCGTTCTACCAAGCATTCTATGAACTTCTTTCTTTGTCTTCCTCTTGGTCTCTTTCCTTCGATCTTTCCCGTCATACAATCATATTCCATTTTTTTGCGCGCATCACGTGTCCAATAAATTGCATCTGTCTTTTCGTGATTTCACTGATAGTTTCTGGTCTCGCTCCTGCTCTTCTCATGACTTCCTCATTTGATACTCTCTCAGTCCACGGAATTCTCATGATTCTTCTAAGGCACAACATTTCAAAGGCTTCTACTTTCTTCACTATATTTTTCTTCATAGTCCAAGTTTCACAACCATACAACAAAGTAGACCAAACAAAGCATTTTACTAATCTAATTCTAATATCTATTCCTATTCTTATGTTTGTTACCACTTTTTTTCAGATTTCCAAAAGCACATTTTGCCATGCCAATTCTCTTCTTTATTTCTTGATCACATATACCATCTTCTGTTACTAGACTTCCGAGGTATTGGAATTTATTTACTTGTTTTATTTCATTCTCATCTATGTTAATTTGTACACTCAATTGTTCCTTTCATTTTGTTATGCCCATAACCTCTGTTTTATTAAAATTGATTTTTAGACCTCTATTGTTGCATGCAGTGCTTAATCCTTCCATCAGACTTTGTAGTTTTTCCTCAGAGTCAGCAATTAATGCTGTATCGTCTATATATCTTATATTTACATTCATTCCCCCTATTTTAATTCCATCCATTTCTTCGATGTCTTGCATGCACTTTTGTCCATAGAGTGAAAAGAGATCTGGGGAGAGAACGCACCCTTATCTCACTCCTCTCTTTATGTTTATCCATTCAGTCGTTTCATTTCCAATTTCCACATTCGCTTTTTGGTCCCAATATAAATTAGCTATTAATCTTACATCCTTTTTATCGTGTCGTCTCGCATTCTATTGCAGGACGTTGTGTTGTATTATTTTTAGTGACATCATTTGGCAGTTTTAGATGAGGGCTGGAGCATCTCGCAGTACTAATTTCTAACGCCTTTTACCTTGTGCCTTCCAAGGATCATCTTTCTGTGTACCTCAATTGAACCCGCTTCTAGATACCTTTTTTTATCTTCCCTGTTTATGAAGCTCTTTTTCGTGAATAGGAATTTAAGATTTCCTGGCTTTATTTCTTTTCCTAGCATAATTTTGTCATGATTTTCTAAATTTTTCGGATCATGGGCATAAATTTGTAGGCCTATATATTTTGGGTCTGCAGGTATAGTTAGTGGTTTCATTGTTCTTTGTTCTTTCGCCATGGTAGATGAAGTGGTGTTGGAAGGTTAATTTCCAGCTCTTCTTGTGTTGCTGTGTTCATTGTGGAGAGTGCTCTTTCTAGTGCTTGCACATGTGACTGCTCACTTGTTGTGCTGACAGTTGAGATGGAAGGGTGTCTGAGTTTTGCATGGACACAGATTTAGTAGTTGTTGCTGCTATTTCGTCGGCTAGTTCGTCTGCAATCAGTCTACTACTGGATTGAGTAGGAGGAATAACCTGAAATATTGTAACTGTCTACGTTGTTGGGAACTTTGACCTCAGGGAGGTTTGCTACTCTTTGCTTTCCTTATCTTGCACTTTCCCGAAAGAGTAAAATACAGTTGATGCATCTTGGGTTGTCCTTGTTTGGGCAGTTCCTGAAGATGTGACCTTCCTGGTCCCATTCACTACAGATCTTCTCTTTGTTCAGGCAAGCGTATTTGACATGATCATAGCCAAAGTATACCATGCACTGTGGGATGGTGTACCACTTGTACTCAATGTTGCGTAGTGGTACGGAGAACCAGAAGATTCTTAGGCCCGATTCCTTTACCTTATCTGCCATTGCCATATTTCTGAATCTTACTTTTATTATCTGCGTTTTTTCCATGATATAGATGTCGTCTATCTTGGTGAAGGGCGCAGTTTTGTAGATTTCCTCTGCTATGGCTCGTTTTGTCTCCTAGATGACCTCGCTGTCTATTCCTTTCAGGATTAGTCATTCTAGATTTGTTTTTTCTGGTGAGAGAACAGGAGTGAAGCCTGCAACATTGAGAGCATTTAGGGTTTTTTCCTCAAACACATTGTTGGTACAGAGGTTAGTGTCGGTAATTGCGATGTAGCTGTCGGGTGTAGCGATGAACTTGACTATCTTAATATCGTTTTGGCACAGGATCTTCAAGAGTCCCGTCCTCTTTTCGGGGGATGGACCGCCATCTGCCTTGATTCGCACTTTCGGCATTCCTACTTCTTTTCTGATGCAAAATTCAAAAGTTAAAATCAATGACCTGCCTAATCCTGTTCGTGGATAACAACCCCATCCCCCCCCCCCCCTCACCTGCACTCTTGATGTGCGTCTGTGAGGACGAAGGGTGGATCACTGGAATAAATTGAGGATATCCCCTGGGGGGGACCTATCCCTAGCCGTATCCTGTAGTGGCAGAGAGTGCTGATGATTCCCTAGTTCCTTCCACCCCCGTTAGGATTAGCCGGCGGAGTTCTTCACTTAGCGAGGGCTTGTAGGTTTGTCTTTTGCACAGAAGCCTCCCAACAAGCACACCGAAGTTATATTGGAAGCTCCGCTGTACCACCCCCAGACGAATCACCTTCAGAAAAAGCGAGGTCCAGGAATGATGGCAGAATAATGGGAAGAATAGAGGTGTGGCGGGCTCGCCTCATCTGCTCCGCAAATCTGGCTTATCCTTATCCTTAATAGAGGTGTAGGAGAGAAAGAGCACACAGAGA
This sequence comes from Penaeus japonicus, assembly GCA_017312705.2. Classification (NCBI taxonomy): domain Eukaryota; kingdom Metazoa; phylum Arthropoda; class Malacostraca; order Decapoda; family Penaeidae; genus Penaeus; species Penaeus japonicus. The sequence continues at coordinate 102,791 of BOPN01002155.1, forward strand.
GTTGTTTCTCTTTGTCAGAGATAAACAAACAGTAGTCTTTGGAGCAGTGTGGGTCTGTCGTGTTGTGGTGCAGAGTGTGGTGTATCTTGAACCTCTGCAGAGAGGTACGACTGTGCATGCCCAGCTGGCAGTGGTGTAAAAGAAGATGTCTTACTATTTTATGTGATTATTATAATAGTCACACACTTGGCATGCACTGGTGAGATCGCCAGGTGCGTCAGGTAGGGTTGGTTATAGAGTAACGCACTTATCATGACCTGACTCTCAAGTAACGCGAGCGTTGCCGATTGGCTGACTTGGAGGAGAGTTGCCAGAGTTTGCCTTCGAGAACCTTGTGCTGCGACGACTTCTCGACTCTGCTTCTTGCTTGCTTGTGTCAGTGACCTTGCCTCCCTTCCCTTGCTTCTCAATAAATATATATGAATATATATATATACATATATATATATATATATATATATATATATATATATATATATATATATATATATATATATATATATATATATATACATACAATATTATATGAACAGAGAAAAGTAGAGAATGAAAATTCTCGAAAAAAGGGAGAGAGGTGGAAGATCAGAGATAGTATGTAGGTACCGAAGAGGAAATATTAGTAAGAGACTCTAAAAGCTGGGGAGCCTTGTTGGTCATCTTTTGTGTATAGTTGTATTGTTGTAACTTGAGATATAGACGCTTGTTTGTTGTTAGTTTATATGGGAGTGGCAGGCCTGTTGTTTAAGTCAGTCTTGTTTATCTGAGGCCATAGGGTGTCCATCACTATTTGAATAAGTTGTTTTGTTTACATAAGTCTATGTACATAAGTAGGATCATGTTTTTTTCTTTTCTTTTATTGTATTTTTAATTTTCTTTTCTTGTTTTTTGCATCCTTTATTTTCCAAGCTGCTTCCAAATGTATAATTTCTGTTATTGCCCTGTCCGTGGCGAGTCTCAGGAATCGGTTGCAGGGGGAAAGGATGTGAAATTATTTGGGTTATGTCATCTGCATACATGACATAGTTGCTGTGTCTTACTGGCGGTGGAGTAGGTGACGTATATATGATATATAGTGTGGGTGACAATGTGCTTCCTTGCAGGACTATAGTGATACGAAAACAACGTGGTTAAGAGATTTGTCATCTTGAATGTTCCTGAACGACCTGTCGATCATTCTCCCATCCATTCGGCCGCTCCGAACTACTATCCGAGGTCGTTAACCTGGAATGTCTGGACAACCTTGGGCTCAGTTCAGGTGAGGGAGGTCGCAGAGTGAGAATTGGCGGCAAGACGGACACAACAACAGACGGAGAGACAGAGTCAAAAGGCAGAGCAGCAGACGGATCGGCAACCTTTTTTATCGTTATTTTCTTTCACCATTTTTTTTTTACAAGTTATGTATAAACTTGTGTGGTACTTTTACAATAAAGAATTTTAAATTACATTATCCTGTGTGGATTATATGATCATTATTAAGCAAAGCCTCTTCATGTCTAACGTATAATTGAACATAAAATCTTTGCTTTTAAGAATAAATTTGACTTGTCTGTGTCCGTAAAATCTTCCCATGCTACCAACCCATCAATTTTAAAAGGGCAAATCATAATATGTCTAGTATAGAGCAGAATCCCATTTACAGGACCACTTAACCCAAATCCTCTGGGTTGGTGATCCCTGGCGCGTGTTACATTTCCGGGAGGCTACCGCGTAGGCCTAAACTCGTATTCCAGGGACTTATTGGGCGGAGTGGGGTACGCACTGCGCGCACACATTGCGGGATTACTCCATTGCTTTTTGTTTTTACTAAGATTGATGAAAGTTTTTGTATCAAATCGAAAATAAATCGCTTTTTGCGACCTTATTTGGGAAAAGTTTTTGATTTAAATCCTTTTCTCTTTCTTTTTTTTGTTTTCTCATCCTTTCTCCATACTCTCCATATCAGGTATTATAGGCGAATACCCAGCTTTTGTATTATGGTTTTGTATCATATTCAATGATAATTTTCATTCTTTTTCTTTGATGAGTATGCTAGGTATGGTTTACAAAAAAAGTTTTGCACCTAGTGTTAATTATTGATGAAAAAAAAAAAAAAAAAAAAAAAATATATATATATATATATATATATATATATAAAACAATACGTATAGATTTTATACATGCTTTTTTTTCAACTGGTGGCATGAAATCCACTGAAGCACATTGCACATAGTCCTACATCTCAAAGGCGGCATATGTATCATGACATCGATCTCTTTCCCTTTGTCTGCCTCACTGTCATCCCTGTCAGCTGTTCAAGTAGCTCAGCTATAAGCTGGAGGTGGAATTCCAAATGAGCCATTTTACCGACCAGCCACTTGTACACTTCATACCCATTGATGATGGTCATATCCATCAGGTTATAAAACAACTTTATGTACCACTTGTTTGTTTTTCTTGCTGCTGGATATGAATGAGTGAACTGATACTCTATATCGACCCCTTTCATGCTATTGTTATAATCGACAATGCACTGGGGTTTCCTCCTTACCTTCCCTCTTCTATTAGGTGGGAGGTCGATAATCTCATCCCCTGTATATTGTGGACAAGATGTTTACGGGTTTCTTGTCAAACCATAACATTGCCAACATCCCTGCTCTTGACGTTCTGATATCAATGTCCCCCTTTCTTTTTCACAGAAAGGTCTTTCGGCATGAACTTCTGGTTGAGTCTTACAGTACTGACAGCTTTGGTTGTCCGTGATTTCAGGTAATGAAAAAGCGTGGGTGAAGAGTACCTGTTATCAAGGTACATCTGGTACCCCTTTTCAAATAGCTCTGCTCCATGCATTAGGTCCAACTGGAGACGTCAAGCTAAAGTGTACCCAGCTGCTTTTCCGTCACTTGAACACAATTTATATACTTTCATGCCAAACCTGGCTTTCTTTGACAGGTTATATTGGACAGCAGGATGACGTCCTCTATAAGCCCGCAGTGACTCATCAACAGCTATCTATCGTCTGCTGCAGCAGGATCTTCATTGTCGTTTAAGTGGAGGTTGGCAGTCAGTAAGCCATATTGACCCCTTGTCATAGAATGAAGGAACACGTTACTATATACAAGGGGATTTTCAGACTAATAGATTGGTCGGGGCTGTACTCCCATAAGAAGACAAAGACCTATATACTTCTGTAGCTCCTCTACAGTGCTGTCTTCCCAGGGCTTTATATGAGACGAATGGTTTGGTGGGTACTGCTCAGCATACAAATTGGTCTGTGTCTTCAATGTCTGCCAAAGGTCAAGAGGGAAGAAGCAGTCCAGGATCTTCTTCGGCGTCGAATCCTCCTCAAAGCCGAGTCCATTCTGCAGACCGGGCGTACCGCAAAATCCGTGGCGACGCGAAATGTTCTCCTCCTTATACCACCCTTTCCATCCCTTCGATCCAGGGGCATTGCGGGCGGTGTGGCGGCGGGCGACCTCCGATAAAGGCTAATCGGAGTCGATGGAGGTGTCGTAGGCCGAAACGTAGTCAAGAGTGACTTCGTCCTGGTCCAGGTCATCAAAGCTGCAGTCACTATCTTCTCCATCGTCCCCGACGTCGAAGTAGTCAAGATCATCTACTTCATCCTCATCCTCCCAGTCGGAATCTCCAAACAAGGGAACAGGTGCTGGAGTGACGACGGGTTCGTAAGAGGTCGATGGTTGAGGCTCACCTATGGCCACTTCTGCAGCCAAATGGTCGGCCGGCAGAGTAGCTAGAAGTTTGAGTGCGTGTTGCGGCAAGAATGCGTGGCATGTTCAGTGATCAGAGGTCGTTGTCCATCTATTTATCTTGCATAATAAACTTTATAAATTATTTATTATCAATCTTTATATGACAATATAGTCTCATTATATTGGATTCACCAAAAACTGAAAAAAAGTAAAACATGAATGAAATGTGAAAAAGAAAGTCCGTAGACTTGAATTTTTCTTTCATGAAAAAAAATTACGAACAAATGTAAAACACGAAAAAATAGTTTTAGGTCTTGCTGAAATGATTTGAATCATTAGATAAGTTTATAGATCAACTCGTCTCCACCGTCTTTTTACCTAACCTCATTTGTATTATTTCATTCAGCCTCGTTTCCTCGTTGTGTATAGCATAGGTACTGCAGAGCTCATTTTTTCTGGTTTGCCAGTGCAGTATGTTGTGTTGAATTACTCTATCATTTTGCAGATTTTGGTAGCGGTTGGGTCATCTCAGAGTATTCATTTCGTATGCTTTTTAATTTATGCCTTCCATCCGTGGACCTCATGCCCCTGCTTCCAGCTACCGATTGATTCTCTCTTCTTTGTTTATAAAGTTTCTGTTGGTGAACAGAAACTTTATGTTGTCACTCTTTATCTCCTTCCCTATCATGATTTTGTCGTGATTGATGTATTTTATGGGATTGTGGGCATATAGTTGTAGCCCTAAGTCCTCTGGGTTGGCCGGGATTTTCTCTGTAGATGATCTCTGTGACTGGCTTAGACTTTTTCTGTTCCATGGTAGTTGTGGTATCAGTTGGGAGGTTTATATCTAGTTCCTCCTTGTGTGTATTAGCCTCGGCATCTATGGTGGATATTGCCGAGTCGAGGGCCTGAATGTGCGAATGTTCGCTTGTGGTACTCGCCGTTGAGATAGGCGGGTGTCTAGCTTTTTGGCAAACGGACATTTGTTCTTCAGTGGCTTGGGGTTGGGTTGTTGGTTAATTGTCCCTGGGCTGTGGTGCTGGTGGAGGGATAATCTGAAATATTGCCGCAGAGTCGGCGTCATTGGGGACGCCTTTTTAACTTCAGCATATGACCCAGATCTGCCGATGTTTGCGAGGTGGGCGTTTATGAGTATTACCAGCACTTTGAAGGAAAGGCCATTAGGGAGGGTCATGTTGACCTCATTCAGAGCTGCGTCTGCTGCCCTTTTGGCTACCATGTTGTAAGGTAGTTCTATCTTTTCCTTTTCCTTGTTTAGCTTATCCTGCCCGATTTTCTTGATTGCCTCTCGTCTGGTTTTACATTGTGTCGAAAAGGTCCTATGGTTTTCCCCGCAATTTATACATTTTGGGTTTGCTTTGTTGGGGCAGTCTCTAAAAATATACCCTTATTGGGCACACTCACTACAGATCTTTTTGTCTTTAGTTGGGCATGCGGTTTTGACATACACTGTTAAACATTGGTGTATCTTTCACACTCAATGTTCCCCGGTGGTATGAAAAACCAGAAGAGTCTGAGCCCTTCTTTTTCATCTTGTCAACCATGGCCATAGACCTGAATCTGACCTTGATAATGTGCGGCTTTGGCATGACATACACATAATCGATTTTGGCATACGGAGCAGATTTAATTCTTTCGGCCTTGATGACACTAGTAGATTCTTCTAGGATGTCTTGATTGATTCCTTTTAGTATTAACGTCATCTTTGCTCTCTTCTCAGGCAACAGTATTGGAGAGAAGTTAGCGGTTGAGAGGGCGTTTCCGGTGGAATCTTCAAAGGCGTTGTTAGTGCAGGTGTTAGTGTCGGTGATCGCGACATAGCCGTCATAGGAGATGATGAGCTTCACGATTCTGATTGTCGGTGCGTGCAGACACACTAGTGTAACCGGGCAGGTACACGAGGACCAGACTCATGAGGTAGGGACACCGTATGTCAGAGGTAGCATGTGACCTGATTGGTCGGTGTAAAGGGGCAAGCATGTTCGATGCTCGCCCTGACGTCGGTACATGAAAGCGACCCCCCCCCCCCCGCAGCTCGGGTCACCCGTGATTGATCAAGGTATGGTGTTGAGGGACGGGGATGCTTGGTGCTGGCACGATGACCGTGCGTAAAAGGAGCGAATTTCGAAAATTTTAGTGAGTTGACCTAGCAACCATGCTTAAGTGTCCAGCCGTCCCCTCTCCACCATGCGACCTTGTCTTCCTCCATTGTAACCTGCCCTGGTAATGTTTCCTGTGCCTTTACTCTTTGTGTTGTTCCCGTTGTATGTCTATCCCTGTAATAAACTGCATGATTTATTCTGGTGCTCTTTCTGTTTGACCTGGCTGTTCTGATCCTCTCTCTGAATAACGAATCTGTGACAATATATATATATATATATATATATATATATATATATATATATATACACACACACTTACACACAGGTAGTCGTCGATTTATGACTTATGCAATTTACGACTGATCGACTTTACGACCGTCTGGTCAGCATGCTTCACTCTCGATTTGTACTGTAGTATGCAGTATTTGACCTAAACCCTTAAAGGTATAACAATTTAAAGAAAGATAAAAACAATGTATAAAGAAAGAAAATCAATTAATGAACTGAGAAAATGTTGATAGAATATGACTTAATGGTGATTACAAAATTATTACACAGCATAATATACTGTAGGTAATTAAACATGGGCCGACCTACAACCTGGTCGGTTTACAACCATTCAGTTGTAACCAAACGCAGTCGTAAGTCGACGAATACCTGTGTATGTGTGTTATATATATATATATATATATATATATATATGTGCGTGTGTACTTTAAACATATTAATTTGTGTGTGTGTGTGTTGTGTGATTGTGTTCTAATTGATACCAGGAAAGTTTTAAAGCTATCCTGGTTATTTTAATTTGATAAAGTAACAAGTATGTCGTAACAGCAATAATACCAACAACATTAATCGTCATGAATCATTCAAATCCTCGCGACTATAATGGTAAGAATACTGAAGACTATCATTGATGCAAACAACGTGTATCCATAATCTTCAAAACATAGATTACATGTATATGTATATAATTTCTTGCAGATTGCAACAGAAAACCTAATGAAAACAAAAACATTTTTATCCTATTTACTTTGGCTCTCCGTCTTCCACCATTGGAATTCTGGAAAGTAAGAAACATATAAAATTGTCATTATATGTATTTGTTCTTCTAACACTTTCTGTCACTTATCTTATACCTTAGAATAGAATTAAAATTAAAATGATAATAACAACAATGCGTACAAATATGCGTGGTTAAAATGATTTTGAGAAGGCTTGCAAAAATAGAGTAGTTAGCAAGTTGAAAGAGCAATTCCCAATTCCCGGTAGAGTTCGAGGTGCAACCGGTACCGTTTTTGCAATGCAAGCGATACGATGCGAGTGCGGAATGGACCTTCACCACCTCTTGGGAAAAGTTAACAGTTGCTCGTGTTTAGATGTTCACGAGTGTTCTCT
>BOPN01002155.1:117500-120000 GCA_017312705.2 Penaeus japonicus
TTTCATTTCATTAAGTCTGAGGCACAGAATCTTTTTATTCTATTTAGATCAAAATTATATCAAGTAGAACATTTACATTTTTTATTTCAGTCTGTATAGACAAGGTCGGCCTGGATTTAAATATCTTAGAAGGGTAATCTTTCAGTCAGCGACTGGTTTGTAAGTATAAAAGAAAAATCTAAACACTGCTTTATACATAGAGACTGATAATAATATATTCCCTGAATTTCTTTTAAGGATTTTACCATGTCAGTGCAGGAAGTCGCTGATGATCGCGTTTGGGTCGCTTGTGGGATCAGAGAGCGTGTGATCGTCTGAGAGTGTAAGATCTATTTTATACCAGTTTCGATCCTCCGACAGTGTAGTGTAATATTTAGAGCTGTAAAGTAATTTAGGCAATACAATAGTAAAAAAAAAAAATAATAATAATAAAAATAATAAAAAAATAAAAAGGTACTTTTGGCTAGGATTAGTAAACATTGAATTCACCTATAAACAAGTTGAATTCGCGATTCGTTGATCGATTTATTCGAGATTTACTTGAGGTTAAGTTCATAAAATTTATCTGACTATACTGGATTTTTCACAGATTTACTCAATGCAGAAACATCCCTTTTAAAAAGTGAACATTGTAAGTTCTATTTAAGAATCTAAGCCAATTTAAGAATCGTGGACTTCAAGGTTTTATGACGTTCCTATTTATAGAAATGAATGTGTTTCCAGTAATATATATGGTAGTTTACGAGGTTTGTAATTCCAACGAGTATCCAGTGTCGCTTAGAGTATCAAGATGTATTACATTAAATGATAATCCATTGTAAAGAAAGAAAAATATGCAAGATGATCATTAAGCGGGAAATATTGAAGACGAGGTAAGGATACATAATGGTCATTCTGGTGAAAGTTAATACCCATTAGATGTGCAAAATGTGCTTTGATTACTTTTCTTGGCGATCTACCTTTTCTTTAATCCTATATATAATGTACATTCTTGTCTGCATCTTCTGAAGTGGTCGTAGATCCTAGCATGCTTAGAAAACGGCCGACACATAGTAATGTTGCATATATTAGTGATCATATGGATTCAAAGGTTTATTCCTGAATGTTTTGTGGCTGTGTTTTGTTAAGCCCCGTCACATATTCGATATTCTCGACGCAACAGCGCCAAGAACAGCAGTCATAGCTTTACTGTGACGGAGTTTTGTTTTCAGTTATGACGAGTCTTGACGGTCATAGGCCATCATGGAGCCGTCACGAATTTCCTGTGCATGCTTTGAAAAATTGTGGAGCTCGACGACTATTCAACCCAGCAATGCGCTGCCACGACGCTGCCGTGATGGTCATAGAAAGTCATAGGCTCGTCGTGACGCAATCATGACAAAAAACCGTTACGATAGCGTCACGACAGAGCAATGACTTTCATGATTGCATCATGACAAACTTAATAGTGTGTCACGCAAAGCTAATCATTTTTACAGGTGAGCTCTGTATTTACTAGCAGTGTCTGGGTTTGGATGGTCTGGAACCTCAGCTCACACAACAGCACCAATTTCCGTACATTGTTGTCCGTCAGCAACATACCAGTGAGATTCCTTGCATAGATGTGAAGGTGCTGACTCACGCAGGACTCGGACAACTGTGGGCTCTGGTGGCCGTCCCATTCATTTTCAATCTCCCGCGGTCGCCCAGGGGGTTAATTTTCATGCTATCCTGAGGCAAAAAAACGTCGAATTTCGAAATTTCGCAAATCGAGACGTTGTCATAGCGCAATGGTGGTGTTTTCGTAACGCTGTCGTGACGGACCAATAATAGTGAGCAAATGTTATAACAAAACCAAAAATGCTATTCATGGCGCTGTCGTGGCGAGAATCGTGAATGTGCGACGGGGCTTTTACTTTTAAAACGCTTATGTATATCTGGCAGCCCGTTGATTATATCGCGTTGTGAGTTGAGAAACCTAGGAAGTTCATCGTTAGGTTAGGTTGTTACATGGTTGCTCGTTGGTTTGCTTTGTGTTATATTTGGTATTTTGGGTCTGTAACCGTGGATGATATATGTTATACGTGGTTTGTGTGATGACACCTACATTTACAGATGCTTTGGGAGGTTCTTCCTTAGGACTTTGCAAAGACCTTAGGAAGCAAGTAGATGTTTATTTACTGACTTAAGAATGGTAAAGAATCCTTTTATATACATTATAAACGTGAGGAAGCGTAACCAAGTCAATGTTATTGGTAAAGTAGTCTTACTCACCATGTATCGAGTTTTGCACTCGCTCATCTTAGTAAAAAGAAGAGTAAAGCCAATATAACTTACTAGAAAATTACTAATCCTGTTATTATGAGTGTCTTCAACTCTGAAAAGAATTTAGTGTTCACAAGTGAATGTGCCTTTGCAGTTTGCAGATGAGCGTAAACATTCTCAATATTTATGACGACTTTTAATGGTTGGTAGATATCACTCAAATGCTGATGGTTTGTTTGCTCGTAACACAATTGAT
>BOPN01002156.1:0-10000 GCA_017312705.2 Penaeus japonicus
TGTGTGTGTGTGTGTGTGTGTGTGTGTGTGTGTGTGTGTGTGTGTGTGTGTGTGTGTGTGTGTGTGTGTGTGTGTGTGTGTGTGTGTGCGTGTGCGTGTGCATGTGTGTGTGTATCATACATATATATATGTCATCACAGAGTCCCACCATAGGAAGTATGGTTTACAACTATGTGTTTACAGAATTTATAAGATTTTAAAAAATAATCCCAGAAATATAAAGTTATATGAATATTATTATCATTACTATATAGGCTACTGATACTCCCAGGATGCAAGTACTGGAAGGTAAACAGCATAATTATGCATAAGATATTAAGCAACAAGGTACAACAGGAACAGGCATTCAGGAACACTGACAACTGAGAAAAGAAGATGTACAGGAAAAGTTTACCTAAAAGTATATCAAGGATTGAGTAAGTTCAAAATGGATAAAGATATACAAATATAAATATATATTTCTTGATTTTCATGTACTTTTGATGGATCTCACATATTAAGCTAATTACCTGCCCAGATAACTATTTCTTACAAAGATAGAAGGCATTATAATACAATAGAATTTAGTGAAGCAGTCATTATTTTAACAATTGCATATTAACAAGAATGGAGCCCATATTTGCATTTTTTTGTTCAGAATTTACTTGAGTTTTTATTCATAGACTTTATATCTTATATGAGCTTCAAAAAGATTTTAGAATCTAATATCCATCTGAAGGTAAACTTATACAGTTATCTAAGTTTTTTTATTTTTATTTTTATTTATTTTTATTTGACAGGCAAAAAAGAAAAAAATAAGAAGACAAGTAATATGTAATAAAAATAAAATGTTTTGATTATCTTTTTATTCATACAATTATACAGGTAACCAATGATCATGAAGGAACAGTTTTTTTTTTCATTCTTACTTGATAACACATCTATGAATCTCCAAAATATAATGACAATAAATTACACCTTTTACTGAAAATCTTCAGACTTTGAGATAAACAAATGCATTTAAATCACACTTAGCAACACTTGAGCAAAGTGTGTTCCAGAAGTCAATTTTTTATGTAGTTCAACCTATATATTCTGCTTCGTAAATCTTAAAAATGTCTTTACACAAACTCCCATGGACTCTACATAGTGATTTCGAAATAGAGTTAATCCACAAACTAATTTTTCCAAGAGCATTTATTCAACAAAAGAAGAGTATCTGGCAACTCGACCTGTGACGTAACGCCCACAATTGGTTCCCTTCTTTTCGGAGTCTTGCCAATTTCCTAATTTATCAAACTTTTTTCCTTTCTCTTTCATCGTCAATTTCATTCCAATCCCCCCTTTAAACTTTCGTTCCTCTATGACAGAATCATAGATATTCAATACATGTTCAGATATGTATTCATATCTATTTGATGCCTCCGAATAACAATATATACCGATTTCATGTACGATTCGTAAAGCAAAATCGTAAGTAGAATTATGACCCTGAACGAATCTCACCGTAAAGGAACGTTCACTCACACACCTGGGCATGGCTTGGGCACCGGGCAGTGGCCACAAGAGTGGAAGAAGACAAGAGGATTTTCACGCAAATATCTGAATTGTGGGCGTGTTAGGACGTGTTAGGACGTGTTACTACTGTTGAAACATGTGTGGTGGGAATTTCAACATGTTCATACAAGTTTAGGTGTAATTGAAAGCTGTTGAAAAAACGTTTACGTCTATATATACGTATGTCTACCGTATGTACATCACCTTGTTCACAAGAACACGAAGGAACAAACATATAACACCTTACAAACACGTTACCTCATCTTTTGCACCCAATTTAACGACGGACAACGTTACGAAATAGCCTCCCAGTACCTCAGACAAGAAACCAAAATTTAAAAGAAAATTACCACTCACCCAGAAACCTTCATATCCATTTACCATGGCACTTCCGACCTGCCAACACCTCGTATTTCTCTGCCTGTTCTTCGTGGGGAGTGCCAATGCTGACGATTATGTAGATCTGACATATAACTTTGATAATAATACTATGGCACTACCTGGTGTCACTCCTTTTATGTTAAAACAAGAGAAGAGAGGATATACTTTATCTGGATATTGGTGAGTAAAATACAAGTGAAAGTTCTTGAAAGATTTAGTTATATGAATTAAGTATATATGTGTGTATGTACTTATCTGTGGATTAAAGATTATATACGGAATTTCGAATAAAAATTGTGAAGAATGATAGAGTTATCATAACGTAATTAAAGGAAATATGAAGTTTTGTAAAGGTTTTTACTTCGAGATGAACTAGAAAGTTTGAGTGAATAAATTGAAGTAGGATTAATCAATTTCATGCGTTTTAGGTTTATTTTTCTCTACTTTGATTTTCTGTTCGTGATATTCTGGATAGATCGCTTTATTTCTTATTTTTTTCTTAATTGTTATTATTATTATTATCATTATTGTTGTTGTTGTTGTTGTCGTTGTTGTTGTTGTTATTATTATTATTATTATTATTATTTATTATTATTATTATTATTATTATTATTATTATTATTATTATTATTATTATTATTATTATTATTATTATTATTATTATTATTATTATTATTATCATCATCATCATCATCATCATTATTGTTATTGTTATTGTTACCATCATCATCATTATTATGCTGCTGATGATAACGATGACGATAAATAAAATCATAACAGTCATCATAATCATCATCATTATTATTAGCATTAATGTTTATTAATGTTTGAATTGTTATTAGTATTAGTACTAGTGTTAGGTGGATATGACATATTCCTGGTGGTGATAGAGTGATGATAATGACCTTGGTGGAGTGGTGATAGTGGTTAAACTAGGATCATGGTGTTAATGAAGAACAGGATGGTGTAATGGTAGCAGTAGTGATGGTGCTGCCTTGAAATAGGGTGGGTGATAGTGTGACCATCGGATCATTGTCGTCACCACAATGATCAGTCTTAAACAGAAACAACCAAATGAAAACTTTCTCACGGCTCACAGTCTTATTAATCCTCATTTTCCCTCATTACCTTTCCTCAATCACCTGTTAGGCGCACCTCACTCAAGCCCCCCCCCCCCCCCCCCCCCCCCCACCCCCACCTCCACCCCCATTCTCACCCCCCAACTTCCCTGTGAAGGAAAATTACATGTAAGGTAATTATGACTATATTATCCTTCCGCTGTGCACCAACCCACTCTCGCCATCCCTTCTAACGCACTCAATCCGTCTATTTCATCCTTTCAAACGCGCTCACACACTCTCGCCATCCCTTCCAACGCACTCATCCGTCTATTTTATCCCTTCAAACGCATTCACACACTCTCGCCATCCCTTCAAACGCACTCACCCGTCCATTTTATCCTTTTCAAACGCACTTACCCGCCTTCGTCATCCCTCCTAACGCACTCATCCGCCCATTTTATCCTTTCAAACGCACTGACACACTCTCGCCATCCCTTCAAACGCACTCATCCGTCCATTTTATCCCTTCAAACGCACTCACCACCCTCGCCATCCCTTCAAACGCACTCACACACTCTCGCCATCCCTTCCAACGCACTCATCCGTCCATTTTATCCTTTCAAACGCACTCATCCGTCCATTTTATCCCTTCAAACGCACTCACACACTCTCGCCATCCCTCCCAACGCACTCACCCGCCCTCGTCATCCCTCTAAACACACTCACACACCCTCGCCATCCCTCCCAACACACTCACACACCCTCGCCATCCCTCCAAACACACTCACACACCCTCGCCATCCCTCCCAACGCACTCACACACCCTCGCCATCCCTCCAAACGCACTCACCCACCCTCGCCATCCCTCCCAACGCACTCACACACCCTCGCCATCCCTTCAAACGCACTCACCCACCCTCACCATCCCTTCAAACGCACTCACACACTCTCGCCATCCCTTCAAACGCACTCACTCTCTCGCCATCCCTCCCAACGCACTCACACACCCTCGCCATCCCTTTAAACGCACTCATCCGTCCATTTCATCCCTACCAACGCACTCACCCGCCTCTTTTTCATATTCCAGGCACGAGAGGAACAGCCTCCAGTTCGGCGAGCACGCGGGCACGCACCTCGACGCCCCGGTTCACGCGTTCGAGGGAGGGTGGGCGGTCGACCAAATACCCATCGATCGCCTCGTCGCTCCTGGTAAGGGCGTGGAAGGGCGTGGAAGGGCAAAGGGGCGTGGAAAGTCGTAGGAAAAGGGTAGGGGCGTAAGAACGTATGAAAAGGGGTAGTGGGTGAGGGCGTAGGGAAAGGGTAGGGGCGTGTGGGCGTAGGAAAAGGGGTAGTGCGTGAGGGCGTAGGAAAAGGGTAGGGGCGTGAGGGCGTAGGAAAAGGGGTAGTGGGTGAGGGCGTAGGGAAAAGGGTAGTGCGTGTGGGCGTAGGGATGGGTAGTGCGTGAGGGCGTAGGAAAAGGGTAGTGCGTGAGGGCGTAGGATATGAGTAATAGTAGGTAAGGGCGTAGAGTATGGGTAGGGGTTAAAGGTATAGGAAATGGTAGGGGGGGGGGACGGGTGGTAAGAAGGGGAAGGGAAGGATATGGGGGAGGGGGTGGAGAGGGACAGGAAGGGGATAAATAGGGAAGGGGAGGGGGTGAAGGGAAGAGAAAACGGGCGAATAGAGAAAGGGCGGAGAGTAGAGGGAGGAAGAGAAGGGGGAGGGGGATGAATGGGGAAATGGAGGATAAGGGAGAGGGGAAGAGGGTTGAGTGAATGAAAGGGGGTGAATGGGGAAGGGAAGGAGGGGGTGAGAGAGAGAGAATTGGTAATTGGCATTGCTCACTTGTGGAATTAACGTTTCGATTATACATCTTCGAATGAGATGTGCCTTTTGTAATACTGGTAAAGATTTAACTTTAAAATAATTACTATTGTCATTTTTATTATTGATTTTAGTGTCATTATCATTATTGTTATTGATATCATTTGTATCATTATTATTCTTATCATTAGTAATATCATTATTAATGTTATCATTGTTATTATTAGTATTATTATCATCATCATTATTGCTAGTTTTGTTATTATCTTTATTACTATTACTGTTATTATTGATAATGTAATTAATTACTGATATTGCTATTAGTCTTAATGACAGACATACTAGTTTACAATTCATTACCATCATCCTTATTAATTTCCCATCGCCCCCACCCCCCTACCCCCACCCCCCACCCCACCAGGAGTGAAGATCGACCTTCGAGAGAAAGTGAAGGACGACCCCTCTGCGGAACTGACCTCGGATGACCTCATGGCCTGGCTGGACGACCACGGACCCCTTCCTGACGGAGTGGTCGTCTTCGTCCACACCGGATGGGGCACCAGGTAAGGTGGTGGTGGTTGGGGGGGGGGGAGCGAGAGGGGAGATTGAGGGACTGGCAGGGGGGGTAAATGGGTAAAGGAGTGGATAAGGAGGGGGGGGGAAGGGAGGAAGGGGAGGGGAGGTATAGGGGAGGGAATGGAGGAGGAGGAGGAGGAGGAGGAGGAGGAGAAAGCGGGGAAGGTTGAAGGGAAGGATAAGGGAGAGGGGAGGGAAGGGTGGTAAATGGGGAGATGGGGAGGGAAAGAGAGGGAGAGGACGAGCGAAGTCTTTGTATACATGAAATTTGTATACAAGACTTATATACATAAATAAGATTTGTACACAAGACGTAAACAACTCCAGCATCATTGAAAACACGCGAAACACAATCACAGAACTTCTCCACGAGGTTAGATAACACTGAACTTAAAGGAACGAGTTAAAGAAGCTTTAAATTCAAAACCTTTATCACCAAGAATCGTGAAATGTCTAAAAGTTCATACCGACTTCATTCCAATAGTGTACTCGGGCCTTAACATATATCAGTCAGTCAGCATTGTTATTTACGATTGAAGAAAGTAGCTGATAGCATATCTTTCGTGCAACTTTATTGGCAAATGCTGCAGGCTGTGGTACCATCATCCATAAATATGCCCATGTGGTTATTCTTCGGATATTGGCAATATGATCGTGTCACTTTATATCGGTATTTCCTGAGCTCCGTCAGTTGGATACAAAACGGGCGCGTGAATGTGAAGGGCCAGTCAATTGAGGTGGCGATGAAGGGGCGGGGCTAATTTTGCCTGACTGTCCTGGTGACTGGAGTCTACTTATAATTAAAACAATAAAAACTCGCTCATTAATCGCACTTAAATCTTGGAAATTGTTACAAACCGAACAGCGTCGGGGTTATGTTGATGTTTCTAAATGCAAATACGGAATTTTTTTTAATTTTAAGAATTAGATAAAGCTCAGTTATGATTAAAAAATGTAATATTTAGTCGATTGATTATATCTTTGGGTCAAACACTCTTTGTATTGAGAAGTTGCACTTGACAGGTTAGTAATGACTGACAAGTTGGTGTTAATAACTTTTTAATGATAGGCAGTTTGATTGTGATGGTTGGTTATTTGAAGTCCGCGCCGATCTCCCTAACTCATTTTCTACTTAAAAAAGAAAAAAGAAAGAAAGAAAAAAAAATATATATCTGACCCAAATCATTTCATGTATATCCGAAATATTCTTTTCGTTTCAAACCTAGCTCTCATACCTTCTGAACTGAATCTAACATTTACGCAATAGTGTAACAATGATAATACGATATAGAAAACAACAGTGTGAACTAACAAGATTTATGAATAAAGTAAATAGAAGTTGAAAGACCACAATACAAAATATATCCATCCGTTGTTTCTCTATGCCAGAGCGTGGGAAGAAGATCAGCTGTGCTTTAGTCATCGTCCTATTAATTAAGACTAATAATATTACCACATCTTTTTATTTTTAGTTTTTATCTATTTATTTATAGAGAGTATAGGGATTTATATAAATGTTTTATGGTAGTTGTCTCTCGTGAAAACAAAACCATAATTGGTATTCAGGTTATAAAATTTCTTGAGCGCTTCAGGTTAGGAAAATTGAATAGAATTGAATAAAAGCAAATAAAAGCGAAGCGATTTCTGTCTCTGGGAAAGTCTTTGTGGAAAAGCTTAAGTATTCGGAGTTGTTCGGGTCAACGTGGGCGGAGATGAGGAAAAGGGACAAGGAGATGAAGAAGGGGAAGGAGGAGGAGGAGGAGGAGGCAGAGGAGAAGAAATAGATGAAGAAGAAGAATGGGGAAGAGGGGGAGATGAAGAAGGGGAAGGAGGAGGAGGAGGAGGCAGAGGAGAAGAAATAGATGAAGGAGGAGAATGGGGAAGAGGGGGAGAAGAGGAAAGGGAGGAGGAGGAGGAGGAGGCAGAGGAGAAGAAATAGATGAAGAAGAAGAATGGGGAAGAGGGGGAGAAGAGGAAAGGGAAGGAGGAGGAGGAGGAGGCAGAGGAGAAGAAATAGATGAAGAAGAAGAATGGGGAAGAGGGGGAGAAGAGGAAAGGGAAGGAGGAGGAGGAGGAGGAGGCAGAGGAGAAGAAATAGATGAAGAAGAAGAATGGGGATGAGGGGGAGAAGAAGAAAAGGGAGGAGGAGGATATATACGGATAATAATAATGATAATAAGAATATGAAGAAGAAAATGAGGAAGAGGGAAAAGGCAAAATAGAACAGAAGTAAAGAATAAAAAGTTGCTCTCGTTAGGTAGTTACATGTTCATATGATTATGAATTTAGCTCTAAACACTTAATTAATTCAACCTCGCATTATTTTCACCGTGATAATTCTCAGAAACACAAGATCATGCAATTTTCTGTTTAAAAGATGGCCACGTTTTGTCATGTTCTTCTTTCATTCATATGCAACCTGTTTTTATTTATTTATTTATTTTTATTATTATTTTTTTTTTTTATAAATTTCCATAGACTGTAAATGTGTTCAAAGTTAAAAGTCATTTACAAAATAATGGCAAATTAACTCTTATTGTCAAGAACAATGGCATTACCTTGTGTGAAAGTTCATAAACATTTGAAATTGTGGTAAAAAGAAGAGCATTTGGAAACCATTTCCCTGTTTGTTTGTTTGTTTAACGTTTACATACAATTATTGTAGTATGATTATAATAGTAATAAATAGATCTAGAATACTCCAAAGTTATTCGAACTCTCTTGTTTATAAAGTATTTAATTGTGCACATGATTAAATAGCACATCCACCTAGAATCTTTGTGTTCATGATTCATTAATATTTTTTTCCCCCAACTATAATGTTTCTTTACAGTGTGTACATAATGAAATACCATATTTTACACACACACACACACACACACACACACACACACACACACACACACACACACACACACACACACACACACACACACACACACACACACACACACACACACATACAATGTATATTCACACTTTTTTTTTTTAATTACAGTCCATATTCCTTTTTTTTAATTCCCTTTTAAGTATTTGTATTTTCTTTTAACTCATTTTTTTTTCTGACAGATACGGAAACAAAACTGCCTATTTTGGCACCGACTCAAACGACACTTCGAAGTGGATGTTTCCAGGTAAGACGACCTGTTGTTGCATATGTTTTGTTTATTGATTTATTGATTTTCTCTTCCTTGTTTATCATACACGCACACGCTTATTTACATTCAACCATAGACATTTACAATTATTATTCCACCCCTTTCTACTTTCTAACCCCCCCCCCCCACACACCCACAGGAATCAACCCAGGGGCGGCACAGATCCTGACGAGCTACGAGGCTGCTATTGGGCGTCGTGTCGTGGGCGTGGGAATAGACACGCCCTCTCTCGACCGTGGGGGAGTCGCCGATCAGCTGACGCATGCCGAGCTCGCCAAGGAAAACGTTTACGGACTGGAAAACGTTGCCAATCTGGACGTGAGTGGTGGTTCCTCGCATGTTTTAGGGAGGTTGTCATCTTTTGGGTAATTAAGTGTTCTTGTTATTGGTATTTGTTTGTTTTTTGTTTGTTTTTTGTTTTCTTGTTATTGCTATTGTTAGTTTTTTTTCTTTTTATTGCTATGGTTTGTTTTTTTTGTTTTTTTTTTTGTTTTCTTGTTATTGTTATTGTTTGTTTTTTGTTTGTTTTTTGTTTTTGTTTTTGTTTTGTGCTCGCTTGAATATTTCTTGAAAGGTATTTCGATATTGTTATAGTGTATTGTTGCTTTTGTTTGATGAAAGCGGGGGGGTTTTAAAAGAAAAAGAAAAAAAAAAAGAAAAAGAAAAAAAAAACTGTCAATATTGTCAATAGAGTCTTATTAAGTGTTGATTTAATCAGGTATTCATGTTCTTGTTATTCTGTTAAATTTGCTGTCATTTATTACTTATAAATTATAAATTACTTATAAAAAAAAGACGAAAATCCAATCCTCTCAAAGCCCTTTCTCCAACGCCCCCCCCCCCCCCGATGTCCCCCCACAGAGGCTCCCCACCACAGGGTTCGACGTGACCGTGTTGCCCATGAAGGTCGCAGGGGGGAGCGGCGCCCCTGTGAGGATCCTGGCCACCCTGCCCAGCGCGAGTGCCTCCCCTGCCACGCCCACGCTGCTTCCCCTGCTCATGGCCTCCGGAGTGGCTCTGCTGGCGAAGAGGTCTTTGTGAAAGGGGCGGTAGGGTGTGTGGGGGCGTGGTTGCGAGTGTGGTTGTTGTGGTTGGGTGTGTGGGCGTGGTTGCGAGTGTGGGTCTTGTGGTAGGGAGTGTGGGGCGTGGTTGCGAGTGTGGTTGTTGTGGTTGGGTGTGTGGGCGTGGTTGCGAGTGTGGGTCTTGTGGTAGGGAGTGTGGGGCGTGGTTGCGAGTGTGGTTGTTGTGGTTGGGTGTGTGGGCGTGGTTGCGAGTGTGGGTCTTGTGGTAGGGAGTGTGGGGCGTGGTTGCGAGTGTGGTTGTTGTGGTTGGGTGTGTGGGCGTGGTTGCGAGTGTGGGTCTTGTGGTAGGGAGTGTGGGGCGTGGTTGCGAGTGTGGTTGTTGTGGTTGGGTGTGTGGGCGTGGTTGCGAGTGTGGGTCTTGTGGTAGGGAGTGTGGGGCGTG
>BOPN01002156.1:25000-32500 GCA_017312705.2 Penaeus japonicus
TTCGTTGTCCCTTCACACTTTTGGCTTAAGGATGTTCGTGGAAATAGAACAGATAATTATGATAATAATAATGATGATATTGCTATTAGAACTGCCATACATTAACGCTTATAGAAAAAAATCCATGTGATAATAATTGGTAATGGCTGATACTATTATATAATTATGAAGAGAGAAGTAATTAATTAAGGCAATGATATGATAATGATCAACAAATGATAATGATAAACAAAGTAAGGATAATGATTAGAATATGGTAACCATGATAATGATAATAACAATGACACTAAAGACATATTTAATGACAATAATTAGTATACTAGTAATAATCATAATAACGGCAATATGGGTAATGATAATAATACAATTAATAATAATGATGGTGGTGCTAATTATAATGTTTGTGATGATAGTACTAATACTAATGATAACAACTACAATAATCATGATAATACTATAACCAATAAAAAAATAATGCTAATATCATGAAGAACAACCGCCAAAAGACAACAATAATGATTATAATAAAAATGATGATACAGATAATGCTAGGATAATAATGATAATAATAAATACAAAAGCATCCACCACTACAAGAAGATAACAACAACAGCAATGATAATAATAATAACAATAATAAGAACGACAATGAAATTAATGCATATACTGTCTACAGCCTCTAACATCAAGGAAATTACAACCCTCTATTTCAAAGATTTATGAAACACCTTTTCAACAGAGGACTTCACTCTCTTCCACTGACTTCACCCGTCTGTTTCTCCTTCTCTCTTCCACTGACTTCACCCGTCTGTTTCTCTTTCTCTCTTCCACTGACTTCACCCGTCTGTTTCTCCTTCTCCTCTTTCTCTCTTCCACTGACTTCACTCGTCTGTTTCTCCTTCTCCTCTTTCTCTCTTCCACTGACTTCACCCGTCTGTTTCTCCTTCTCCTTCTCTCTTCCACTGACTTCACCCGTCTGTTTCTCTTTCTCTCTTCCACTGACTTCACCCGTCTGTTTCTCCTTCTCCTCTTTCTCTCTTCCACTGACTTCACTCGTCTGTTTCTCCTTCTCCTCTTTCTCTCTTCCACTGACTTCACTCGTCTGTTTCTCCTTCTCCTCTTTCTCTCTTCCACTGACTTCACCCGTCTGTTTCTCTTTCTCTCTTCCACTGACTTCACTCGTCTGTTTCTCCTTCTCCTCCTCCTCTCTTCCACTGACTTCACACGTCTGTTTCTCCTTCTCTCTTCCACTGACTTCACCCGTCTGTTTCTCTTTCTCCTTCTCTCTTCCACTGACTTCACCCGTCTGTTTCTCTCTCTCCTCCTTCTCTCTTCCACTGACTTCACCCGTCTGTTTCTCTCTCTCCTTCTCTCTTCCACTGACTTCACCCGTCTGTTTCTCCTTCTCCTCCTCCTCTCTTCCACTGACTTCACTCGTCTGTTTCTCCTTCTCTCTTCCACTGACTTCACCCGTCTGTTTCTCTCTCTCCTTCTCTCTTCCACTGACTTCACCCGTCTGTTTCTCTCTCTCCTTCTCTCTTCCACTGACTTCACCCGTCTGTTTCTCTTTCTCCTTCTCTCTTCCACTGACTTCACCCGTCTGTTTCTCTCTCTCCTTCTCTCTTCCACTGACTTCACCCGTCTGTTTCTCTCTCCTTCTCTTCCACTGACTTCACCCGTCTGTTTCTCTCTCCTTCTCTTCCACTGACTTCACCCGTCTGTTTCTCTCTCTCCTTCTCTCTTCCACTGACTTCACCCGTCTGTTTCTCTCTCTCCTTCTCTCTTCCACTGACTTCACCCGTCTGTTTCTCTCTCTCCTTCTCTCTTCCACTGACTTCACCCGTCTGTTTCTCTCTCTCCTTCTCTCTTCCACTGACTTCACCCGTCTGTTTCTCTCTCTCCTTCTCTCTTCCACTGACTTCACCCGTCTGTTTCTCCTTCTCTCTTCCACTGACTTCACCCGTCTGTTTCTCCTTCTCCTCCTTCTCTCTTCCACTGACTTCACCCGTCTGTTTCTCTCTCTCCTTCTCTCTTCCACTGACTTCACCCGTCTGTTTCTCCTTTCTCCTTCTCTCTTCCACTGACTTCACCCGTCTGTTTCTCCTTCTCCTCCTTCTCTCTTCCACTGACTTCACCCGTCTGTTTCTCTCTCTCCTTCTCTCTTCCACTGACTTCACCCGTCTGTTTCTCTTTCTCCTTCTCTCTTCCACTGACTTCACCCGTCTGTTTCTCTTCTTCCTTCTCTTCCACTGACTTCACCCGTCTGTTTCTCCTTCTCTCTTCCACTGACTTCACCCGTCTGTTTCTCTCTCTCCTTCTCTCTTCCACTGACTTCACCCGTCTGTTTCTCTCTCCTTCTTCTCTTCCACTGACTTCACCCGTCTGCTTTTCCTTCTCTCTTCCACTGACTTCACTCGTCTGTTTCTCCTTCTCTCTTCCACTGACTTCACCCGTCTGTTTCTCCTTCTCTCTTCCACTGACTTCACCCGTCTGTTTCTCTCTCTCCTTCTCTCTTCCACTGACTTCACCCGTCTTGCTGTCTCCTTCTCTCTTCCACTGACTTCACCCGTCTGTTTCTCCTTCTCCTCACGCCCCCTGACCAAACGTCTGTCTCCTGGCGATGCCCAGTGCCTAGTGCCCACCCTGTGCCGAGTAGTGCCTACCCTATGCTTAGCAGTGCCCACTGGCCACCTACCCCGCTCCGGGCACGGCGTTTGGTTGTGTGGATTTGTTAAACGTGGATATTTGGCACAACTGTTTGTCACGTGGGTAGAAGAATATGTTCTTGCGATTTATTGATATTTTTTCTTTGCTTTTCTCGTTACATTTCATGTAATTGTTTCTGAAATGGAACTATTTTGCCGAAAACGAAACCGGCCGGGTACAACACTTAAAGTAATTGTTGCGAAATAGCAGTGCCAAGTCCTAATCCCAGTGCCTGTGACTAGGGAATAAAGCCGATTTTAAAAAATAAGTATTAGACTGACTTAAACCTCTATTTGCATCATATATATAATAACATATCATCTATTTCACTCCGAAAACCAACGGGTAAATCGAATCTAACAAGAATATTTTCCTTGTGACGTAGAAGTTCAAGTCAGGAACGGATTCGAACGCATCAACTCCTATTATTATAAACCTTCTCCCAAGAAACTGTTCGAACTTTATCAAAAGCTTGATATTTTTCCCCACTCGGCGATATTCTTATCAATCTTTCAATCTGCCTTATCTACGGTCAACCAGATAGGAAAATAACCTGCTATTCCCAAGGTCGAATTCTGACCAATCGAAACTCAAGAAAAGGAAACCCTCCGTAAAAGTCTCCTTATCATTGGCTGTCAGAACGATGAACATTTATAAATCTTATATCTATTTAAAGAATACAATTGAGTGATATGGAATTTTCCTAAGCCTCAATATCCATGCTAAATCATAGGGTTTTATGCCAAAAAGAGATAACATTAGTGAATTTATGCTTGCTCACGATTTCAACCTCGCCAGGAGTTTTTGGGTTCGTTGTCCCTTCACACTTTTGGCTTAATTTGGGTTCGTTGTCCCTTCACACTTTTGGCTTAATTTGGGTTCGTTGTCCCTTCACACTTTTGGCTTAAGGATGTTCGTGGAAACAGAACAGATAATTATGATAATAATAATGATGATATTGCTATTAGAACTGCCACACATTAACGCTTATAGAAAAGAAATCCATAATGTGTGATGATAATTGGTAATGGCTGATACTATGATATAATTATGAAGAAGAGAGAAGTAATTAATTAAGGCAATGATATGATAATGATCAAGAAATGATAATGATGAACAAAATAAGGATAATGATTAGAAAATGGTAACCATGATAATGATAATAACAATGACACTAAAGACATATTTAATGACAATAATTAGTATAATGGTAATCATAATAATGGCAATATGGGTAATAATAAATAATGCAAATAATAATAATGATGGTGGTGCTAATTATAGTGTTTGTGATGATAGTACTAATACTAATGATAACAACTACAATAATCATGATAATACTATAACCAATAAAAAAATAATGCTAATATTATGAAGAACCACCGCCAAAAGACAACAATAATGATTATAATAAAAATGATGATACAGATAATGATAAGATAATAATGATAATAGTAAATGCAAAAGCAGCCACCACTACAAAAAGATAACAACAACAGCAATATTAATAAAAAACAATAATAAGAACGACAATGAAATCAATGCATATACTGTCTACAGCCTCTAACATCAAGGAAATTACAACCCTTTATTTCAAAGATTTATGAAGTACCTTTTCAACATAGGACATCACTCTCTTCCACTGACTTCACCCGTCTGTTTCTCTCTCTCCTCTTTCTCTCTTCCACTGACTTTACCCGTCTGTTTCTCCTTCTCTCTTCCTCTGACTTCACCCGTCTGTTTCTCTCTCTCCTCCTTCTCTCTTCCACTGACTTCACTCGTCTGTGTCTCCTTCTCTCTTCCACTGACTTCACCCGTCTGTTTCTCCTTCTCCTCCTCCTTCTCTCTTCCACTGACTTCACTTGTCTGTTTCTCCTTCTCCTCCTTCTCTCTTCCACTGACTTCACCCGTCTGTTTCTCTCTCTCCTTCTCTCTTCCACTGACTTCACCCGTCTGTTTCTCTCTCTCCTTCTCTCTTCCACTGACTTCACGCGTCTGTTTCTCCTTCTCCTCCTTCTCTCTTCCACTGACTTCACGCGTCTGTTTCTCCTTCTCCTCCTCCTCTCTTCCACTGACTTCACGCGTCT
Organism: Penaeus japonicus; assembly: GCA_017312705.2. Taxonomy (NCBI): domain Eukaryota; kingdom Metazoa; phylum Arthropoda; class Malacostraca; order Decapoda; family Penaeidae; genus Penaeus; species Penaeus japonicus. The sequence continues at coordinate 29,794 of BOPN01002156.1, forward strand.
GTTTCTCTTTCTCCTTCTCTCTTCCACTGACTTCACCGTCTGTTTCTCCTTCTCTCTTCCACTGACTTCACCCGTCTGTTTCTCAATTCTTTGCTTCATTATAACCATTGGCAGGTCTTGGGTACACACTTCGAACAAAGATCTGATTTTATTTACGTATCTAGTCGTAGGTTCCTCTCTCGGTTGCCTCTCGAATACTATGGTGGCATTAGGGGTTAACAATGCCTTTTGCTTTTAAATAGTAACCAAACAAGGTACTTTTGGGTTACGAGAGTTAGCAGAAATGAACTGATAACTGCCTGAGAATAGGTAACAACTAAGGATCCTCTGATTAGGAGAGTCAGGAGAAACGAACCTATAACTTCCTATGATGGAAAGTAATCATTTTTCGGTTCCTGAATCAAAGATTAATTAATATTGATACGAAGTGAGGGAACCGGTGGTTATGTGAGTCAGCAGAAATGAACGAATATCTTCCTAAAATAGAGAGAAACTTAGGAATCACTGGTTCTGACAATCAGAAATGAGTTAATTCTTTCCTAAAATAAATACGAAACAAAGGACCAGTGGTTATAAGAGTTCGTAGAAACGGGACAGACATTTTCTATTATGGAAATTAACCATCTGTCTTGCAATACCGCTTGCAGAATTGCCTTTCTATAATTTCCCATCAACAGGAATGAACCAACAATGCTAAGAACGCACTCCAATCCACATAAATTGCAATAGAAGCGTTTTTCACAATGAATTTCGTTTGTTAACGCGATAGAAAATATTACACATTTGGCAACTAGTCGGTGAATATGCTATTCTGTCCAGTTGCAAGTCGGGCTGTAATAAAACCTTTAAGCCACTGACGTCCACTGTAGTTTTTTTTTATTTTTATTATCGTTATTATTATTATTATTATCATCATCATCGTCATCATCATCATCATCGTCATCATCATCATCGTCATCATAATCATCATCATCGTCATCATCATCGTCATCATCATCATCATCATCATCATCATCATCATCATCATCGTCATCATCATCGTCATCATCATCATCGTCATCATCATCGTCATCATTATCATTATCATATCATCATCATCATCATCATCGTTATCATCATCATCATCGTCATCATCATCATCATCGTCATCATCATCATTATCATCGTCATCATCATCAAATCATCATCATCATCGTCATCATCATCAAATCATCATCATCGTCATCATCATCATCGTCATCATCATCAAATCATCATCATCATCGTCATCATCATCATCATCATCGTCATCATTATCATTATCATATCATCATCATCATCATCATGGTCGTTATTGATAGTAGTAGTAGTAGTATTTTTAGTAGTAGTACTAGTATTCTTAGAAGTAGTAGTATTTTAGTAGTAACATTTTTAGTAGTAGTGGTTTTAGTAATAGTAATATCTATAGTATCATTTGTATTTTTAGTAGCAGTAGTATTAGCAGTTGTATTGTTATTAATATCATTATCATAGCGCATTGATGGTTCCACAAGAGTCACCAATAATAATATTATGAAATATATATAATCCTAAAAAAAACAAGGGCTGTAAGGTCAGACAGGCCTGTTAATTAACTCCTTGATGACTCGCTTATGTAACTATGTGTAAAATAAATTGGCATGAACAAGTTAAACAATACCCCCCCCCCAAAAAAAAAAAAAAAAAAAAGAGAGAGAGAGAGAGAGAGAGAGAGAGAGAGAGAGAGAGAGAGAGAGAGAGAGAGAGAGAGAGAGAGAGAGAGAGAGAGAGAGAGGGGGGGGGAGAGAGAGAGAGAGAGAGAGAGAGAGAGAGAGAGAGAGAGAGAGAGAGAGAGAGAGAGAGAGAGAGAGAGAGAGAAGAGAAGAGAGAGAGAGAGAGAGAGAGAGAGAGAGAGAGAGAGAGAGAGAGAGAGAGAGAGAGAGAGAGAGAGAGAGAGAGAGAGAGAGAGACGGAGAGAGAGAGAGAGAGAGAGAGAGAGAGAGAGAGAGAGAGAGAGAGAGAGAGAGAGAGAAAGAAAACGACAAAGAGAGAAAACGACAAAGAGAGAAAACGAGAAAGAAAGAAAACGAGAAAGAGAGAAAACGAGAGAGAAAACGAGAGAGAGAGAGAGAGAGAGAGAGAGAGAGAGAGAGAGAGAGAGAGAGAGAGAGAGAGAGAGAGAGAGTAAACAAAATGAAAACAAAATCAAAACCCAAAACAGATCAGGTCAAAGAGGCTAAAAACCTTATCACTCTCGAGTTCGCGGCACCGCTGTTTCGAATCTTTAAACCTTTGCTTCGGATTGCAAATATGACACCAAAGAAAAAGATTAGTGAAGATTATATATTATAAGATTATATATAAAGATTATATATCCTTCACTAATCTTTGATACGAACCCTACATCGAATGCAGAGCTGGATTGTGTTAATGCCAAGCCTTACTTGCCTTCCTGATCGCTATGCTTGATAATTTTTTTTGCACAGTTGTATTTATTTATTTATTTATTTATTTATTATTATTATTATTATTATTTTTTTTTTTTTTTGCTCTTTGACGTAGAGAGGTCTTTATTCTATACTGGCGTGGGTAGAATCTGGCCTATTACAGAATGTAGCTGTTTATTTTAATTTCGTTAGCAATTGAAATGACATATGATAATTCTGATTCTTTTTTATTTAATTCCATGGTGGGGTAGAAAGAGAGAAGT
>BOPN01002156.1:40000-42500 GCA_017312705.2 Penaeus japonicus
TGCGCCACCTGTGCCAGCTCATCGTTCCAGACCAGCTCCCTCATGTCAGCCGCAGGTGGTTGTGGTCCGGGCGTCCCTCTCTGCTCCTCGCCGCGAGCCACCTGTCAAGGGGGGTTATCTGTCAGTGCCATCTTTTATTGGTTAACATTTTTCTATCATTATTTTATCATTATCTTTATTTTTTTTTGTTATCATCTTTGTTATTGTTATTATCATTATTCTTTTTTTTAGGGTTGTTGTTTATTGGTGATATTGTTGTTGTTGTTTTTGTTGTTATTGTCGTTGTTATTAGCCAAGTGTTGACCGTTTGGCATTTGTTCTTAGTACTCATCAACGCTTAATTGATTATGTTATTGCTACGGTTGTTCATACGATCATTATCATCATTATCAATATCATTCTTATCAATGTAATCACTAAACATTGCATTATCAACATTATCTGTGATGTTATTGCTTTATTATTATAATTGTTGTCATTATTATCATTATCATCACCATCAACATTATTATCATTATTAGCATCACCAACGCCATTATCAAGATCACCATCACCCACACGTCATTATCACCATCATCATCATCATCACCACCACCATGCAAACCACCATCACCATCAACATCATCAATCACCACCACCACTATTACCACCACCACCATCAATCACCATCACCATACAAACCACCATCACCATGCACCATTAATCACCACCACCACCATCACCAATCACCACCACCACCATCAATCACCACCACCACCATGCAAACCACCATCACCAATCATCACCAACAATCATCACCACCACCATGCAAACCACCATCACCATCAATCACCACCATCACCAATCAACACCACCACCACCACCACCATACAAACCACCATCACCAATCATCACCAATCAACACCATACACCATACACCATACACCATACAACACCATGCCAGGACGACGACCACCTTTGCCCTCAGCTCGTTATGAAACTCAAGGATCTGCTTCTTCTCCTCCTCCGAAAGCGTGTCCTTGTGGATGTTGCACTCGGGTTTCTCGGGAAGGAGGGCCGTGTGTGAAGGAGTGAAGTCGGAGTACTCGCAGTCCTTCGGGGGGGTTGGGGAGGGGGGAGAGGAGGATGGGGTTGAGGAGGATGGGGTTGAGGAGGAGGGGGATGGGGATGAGGAGGAGGATGGGGAGGGGGTTGAGGAGGATGGGGAGAGGGTTGAGGAGGAGGATGGGGAGGGGGTTGAGGAAGAGGAGGAAGATGGGGAAGGCGTGGAGGAGGAGGATGGAGGAGAGGGGGTAGAGGAAGAGGAAGAGGATGGGGAAGGCGTGGAGGAGGAAGAGGAAGATGGGGGAGAGACGGTAGAGGAGGAAGAGGAGGATGGGGAAGGTGTGGAGGAGGAGGAGGATGGAGGAGAGACGGTAGAGGAGGAGGAGGAGGAGGAGGAGGATGAAGGAGAGGCAGTAGAGGAGGAGGAGGAAGAGGAGGATGGAGGAGAGGGGGTAGAGGAAGAGGAAGATAGATCTTCCGGAATGGAGGGAGAAGGAGAGGAAGAATCCTGTGAAGAGGAGGGGATGCTGGAGGGATCCTGGGAGGAGGAGGAGGAGGAGGAGGAGGAGGAGGGATCCTGGGAGGAGGAGGAGGAGGAGGAAGAGGAGGAGGAGGGGGAGGAGGAGGGGGATGGTGGGGGAAGAGCTGGCGGTGTCTCGCGTCCACCACCGCTTATCGGGAGGACGTCTGTGCAGAGAAGAGATACAAAATGGACGATATTATAACTATTATTATTATCCTTGCAATTGTGTTGTTTGTTGTTGCTGTTTTTTTTATTCTATTTCATTGGCATTGTAGTTGTGGTTGTTGTTGTATCATCATCGTTATCATTAGTATGACCATGAATGTGATTATTATTGCTGGTATCGTATCATCATTGTTATCATTATCATTATTGCTATTGCTTTTTTTTTATCACTATTATCATCATTGCTATTATCATTATTATCATCATGACTATTAATAGCACCATTATAGTTATTATCGTTACTATTATTATTATCATTATAATTATATTCATGATTATTATCATCATTACCATAATCTACACCATCATCATTATTATTAGTAGTAGACATAGTCATCATCACAATTACTATCATTATCATCATTATATCATAACTTGGACCAAAATAGTAACCCTGTAAAAAACAAAACAACAACACAATCAACTTACAAACGTGCAAACAATACGAACAAATCTTTATAAAATGAAAAAAAAAACAGAACGAAAAGAGAGAAAACACAAAGAAATAATCTCCCTTACCTGTGCAATTCGTCTTTTTCAACATAATATCAATGAGTTTTGATATATTGATCAAATGTCCACGAATTTCTTGATCTCTCGGACTCACAGATCTGACGTCACACTGTCTCGCCATGAGAATTATGAGTGCCATAATTCCCATGAATCGGACTCTTCCTGGCACCATTGTGGATGTGAGGCTGTGGGCGA
>BOPN01002156.1:47500-62500 GCA_017312705.2 Penaeus japonicus
AAAGAAAGAAAGAAAAGAAAGCTTTTTTTTCTGCGTGTTTATATTTTTTCAGTAATTTTGATGACAAGAAAATAAATAAATTAAAATGATGAGGATGATTGTGATATGTATGTATATGTGAGGATGATAATGATAAAAAATGATGGTGGTGGTGATGATGATGATGACGATGACAATGACGATGACAATGACAATTACAATGACAATCACAATCACAATGACGATGAAAATGACAATGACGATGACAATGACAATGACGATGACAATGACTGACGATGATGATGACAATGACAATGACTGACGATGACGATGATGAGGAAGAGAAGGACGATGATGACGATGAAGAAGATAACGACGATGCTAAAACCATAAAAAAAACATCAACCCACCTAATGCCGCCATCGATCCCGACCCCCGGCACATAATCCATATTATAGAAGAACTCGATCCTCGGCGCGACCTCCGACTCGACGGACGGCGACCTGAGGGCCTCCCACTGGCTCACCCCATCGTCCCCAGCGACATCCGAGGCCCCTACGGCAGCGAGGAGCGTGTCCTGCCAGTCAACGATGTGCATGAGGCCGTCGTAGACTCTCGGCGTCGATTCGAGGAGCGGCGACCGGACGACAGCGGGGACACGGGTGGCGCCTTCGAACAGCGAGCCCTTGTACCCGCGAAGGGGCTTGTTGTTGTCTGGGATGGGGGGGAGAGGAAGGGAGGGGAGAGGGGGTTAGTTGGGGATTGAGGGGGTGAGGGTAAGGGGGGAGGGAGTTAGTTGGGGGTTGTTGTTGTCTGGGATGGGAGGGAGGAAAGGAGGGGAGAGGGGAGAGGGGGTTAGTTGGGGGTTGAGGGGTTGAGGGGTAGGGTGGGATTGAGGGGTAGGGGGGAGGAGAGGGAGGTGAGAGGGGGTTAGTTGGGGTTGAGGGGTAGGGGTGAGGGGGTTGAGGGTGGGGGGGGTTGAGGGGGGTGAGGGGGTGAGTAGGGGGGTGGGGGGTTAGTTGGGGGTTAAGGGGGAGAATAGGGGGTGGGGGTTGGGGTAGGGGGTTGAGGGGTGACGGGGAGAGTAGGGGGTGGGTTGAGGTTGAGGGGGAGGGTGGGGATTGAGGGGGGAGGGTGGGGGGTTGGGGTTGAGGGGGTGAGGGTGAGGGTGGGGTGGTGAGGGGGAGGGGGAGGGTGGGGTGGTGAGGGAGGGGGAGGGGGTTAGTTGAGGGGGAGGGGGTGAGGGTGTGGGTTGGAGTAGGTGGGATGGCGTTATGGGTAGGGGGGGAGGGAATCATGTAGGTTTGGGGGGATGGGGTGAAAGAGGGAGGAGGGGGGGTTAAGGGAGGGATTGGAGATGTGGTATGGGTGGAAGGGGGTTGAGGAAGAGGAAGTGAAGATGATGGACGAGGAGGAGGAGGAGGAGGAGAAGAAGAGGAAGCAAGCGGAAGAAGAGGGGAATGGGAAGAAGGGAAAGGAATAGGACAAAGAGAAAATGGAGGAGCCAAAAAAAGAAAGAAAGAAAGATAGTGAATCAGAGAAGAGACTCAGCGTTTGTATGGGTATGGGGTAAAAGAGGGGGTGGGGGGAGGGGGGAGTACGGGAAGGAGAAAGGATGTAGGGCGGGGGGGGGGGGGGGGAGGGCATAAGTAGAGGGGAGGTGGGGGGAGGGGATGCAGAGCAGACCGACCTTGGTGTCATGAGAGAGTATGGGAAGGAGGGGACGAGGGGGGTAGGGTAAAGAAGGGGGTGGGGGGGGAGGTGATATCAAGGGGGAAGGAGTTAAGGGGGTTGGGGAAAGGGTGGGGGTAGGGCTAATGCCAGTGGGGTTGGAGGGAGGGAGGGAGGGGAGTAATGGAGGGGTCTTTGTTAAGGGTGGGTTGGCGAGAGTGAGGGTGGGTGCGGGAGGGGGAGAGAGGGGGGGTGAGGGGAGATGTGGGGAGAAGAAATGGGAAAGCTGATGGGTGTGAATTGTGGGAGAAGGATGGGGGGAAACTGGGAGATAGATTGATTGAGAGAGAGAGAGAGAGAGAGAGAGAGAGAGAGAGAGAGAGAGAGAGAGAGAGAGAGAGAGAGGGAGAGAGAGAGAGAGAGAGAGTGAGAAAGAAAGAGAGAGAGAGAGAGAGAGGGGGGGATAGATAGATAGAGAGAGAGAGAGAGAGAGAGAGAGAGAGAGAGAGAGAGAGAGAGAGAGAGAGAGAAGAGAGAGAGAGAAAAAGAAAGAGAGAGAGAGAGAGCTCGACTGCTGTTTCGGCTAGCTCCCGCATCGTCGAGGTTTCGCGTCCCCTCTCCGAACATCTCTCCGTCGGCCACCCGGCATTCTCTTCTCCTTCGCGACTTCCCTGTCCTCTCGCACTTCACGCAGGATCTCATCCAGTTTGTTTTTGTGAGTCATCTCCAGTAGCCTTATTATGCAATTGATCTCATCCATTCGGTGACTTATGAGCTCCTCAATCTTCTCGATAATACGTCTCTCCCATAAACGTTCTGCCGGCAGTGAGGCTCCTTCCCGCTGAATCCCCCGCATCTCCCGCTGGTTACGGTGCCACCTGCGGCCGCTTCTAGTAGCACTGCCGGGACCCGACGCTGTGCTGTCCTCTGCAATTGCGGCACCGTGCACCGCCTAGGGACAGCAGCGCCCGCCTCGATCTCCGTAACATACTCCTTTTGGCATCGTGTCGCTTCCTACAGTCGCGGCAGCGTGGGAAAGAAACTCTTTCAGTGCCACGACATATGGCTTCACCTACTGCATCGAAATCGGCGCAGTTTCCTCGGAGAAACTGCGCCGCTTTACCCACACCATGCGGGGTGTCCTTATGGCGATGTCCTCGGGGTCAAGAAGACCAACTGAAAGTCATCTGACGTCATCTGACCAGTGATGTATGGACGATTTCCCTCGTACGCCAAAATGCCCTGTATCGCTTGGCTATCTTCACCGTCTAGATAATTTTTTTTCGTTGTAACTCATCCCTCTTTCCAGTCTCGGAAAGTGAAGTACTTGCCGTCCGTCTGCTTGGCTTGGGACGTCCCCCATTTGCTCCAATTTCAGCATTTGTTTCAGTCCCCGCCGTGATCTATCTTCACATTTCCTCTTCTCCGCGGTTCCTGTGCTTCTTCTTCTCCGCGGTTCTTGTGTTTCCTCTTCTGCGGTTCCTGTGCTTCATCTTCTGCTGTTCTTGTGTTTCCTCTTCTGCGGTTCCTGTGTTTCTTCTTCTGCTGTTCTTGTGCTTCCTCTTCTGCGGTTCCTGTGCTTCCTCTTCTGCGGTTCTTGTGCTTCCTCTTCTCCGCGGTTCCTGTGCTTCCTCTTCTGCGGTTCCTGTGTTTCTTCTTCTGCTGTTCTTGTGCTTCCTCTTCTGCGGTTCCTGTGCTTCCTCTTCTGCGGTTCTTGTGCTTCCTCTTCTCCGCGGTTCCTGTGCTTCCTCTTCTGCGGTTCCTGTGTTTCTTCTTCTGCTGTTCTTGTGCTTCCTCTTCTGCGGTTCCTGTGCTTCCTCTTCTGCGGTTCTTGTGCTTCCTCTTCTCCGCGGTTCTTGTGTTTCCTCTTCTGCGGTTCCTGTGCTTCATCTTCTGCTGTTCTTGTGCTTCCTCTTCTGCGGTTCCTGTGTTTCTTCTTCTGCGGTTCCTGTGCTTCATCTTCTGCTGTTCCTATGCTTCCTCTTCTGCAGTTTCTAACTTGTGTTTCCTCTTCTGCGGTTCCTGTGTTTCCTCTTCTCGAGTTTCTGTGCTTCCTCTTCTGCAGTTCCCTGCTTCTCTTCTGCGGTTCCTGTGCTTCCTCTTCTGCGGTTCCTGTGCTTCCTCTTCTGCGGTTCCTGTGCTTCCTCTTCTCGGTTCACCTTCTTCCTCTTCTAGGTTCCTGTGCTTCTCTTCTGCGGTTCTTGTGTTTTCTCTTACTGCGGTTCCTGTGCTTCCTCTTCTCTGCGGTTCCTGTGCTTCCTCTTCTACGGTTCTGTGCTTCCTCTTCTGCGGTTCTTGTGCTTCCTCTTCTGCGGTTCCTGTGCTTCCTCTTCTGCGGTTCCTGTGCTTCCTCTTCTGCGGTTCTTGTGCTTCCTCTTCTGCGGTTCTTGTGCTTCCTCTTCTGCGGTTCTTGTGCTTCCTCTTCTGCGGTTCCTGTGCTTCCTCTTCTGCGGTTCCTGTGCTTCCTCTTCTGCGGTTCTTGTGCTTCCTCTTCTGCGGTTCTTGTGCTTCCTCTTCTGCGGTTCCTGTGCTTCCTCTTCTGCGGTTCTTGTGCTTCCTCTTCTGCGGTTCTTGTGCTTCCTCTTCTGCGGTTCTTGTGCTTCCTCTTCTGCAGTTTCTTGTCACTTCCTCTTCTGCAGTTTCTTGTGCTTCCTCTTCTGCGGTTCTTGTGCTTCCTCTTCTGCGGTTCTTGTGCTTCCTCTTCTGCGGTTCTTGTGCTTCCTCTTCTGCGGTTCTTGTGCTTCCTCTTCTGCGGTTCCTGTGCTTCCTCTTCTGCGGTTCCTGTGCTTCCTCTTCTGCGGTTCTTGTGTTTCCTCTTCTGCGGTTCTTGTGTTTCCTCTTCTGCGGTTCTTGTGCTTCCTCTTCTGCGGTTCTTGTGCTTCCTCTTCTGCGGTTCTTGTGCTTCCTCTTCTGCGGTTCTTGTGCTTCCTCTTCTGCGGTTCTTGTGCTTCCTCTTCACGGTTCTTGTGTTTCCTCTTCTGCAGTTTCTTGTGCTTCCTCTTCACGGTTCTTGTGCTTCCTCTTCTGCGGTTCCTGTGCTTCCTCTTCTGCGGTTCTTGTGTTTCTTCTTCTGCGGTTCCTGTGCTTCCTCTTCTGCGGTTCCTGTGTTTCTTCTCCGCGGTTCCTGTGCTTCCTCTTCTGCGGTTCCTGTGCTTCATCTTCTGCTGTTCTTGTGCTTCCTCTTCTGCGGTTCCTGTGCTTCATCTTCTGCGGTTCTTGTGCTTCCTCTTCTGCGGTTCCTGTGCTTCATCTTCTGCGGTTCTTGTGCTTCCTCTTCTGCGGTTCTTGTGTTTCTTCTTCTGCGGTTCCTGTGCTTCTTCTTCTGCGGTTCCTGTGCTTCTTCTTCTGCGGTTCCTGTGTTTCTTCTTCTGCGGTTCCTGTGCTTCCTCTTCTGCGGTTCCTGTGCTTCCTCTTCTGCGGTTCCTGTGCTTCCTCTTCTGCGGTTCTTGTGCTTCCTCTTCTGCGGTTCTTGTGTTTCTTCTTCTGCGGTTCCTGTGCTTCCTCTTCTGCGGTTCCTGTGCTTCCTCTTCTGCGGTTCTTGTGCTTCCTCTTCTGCGGTTCTTGTATTCCCTTCTTCTACGGTTCCTGTACTTCCTCTTCTGTAGTTTCCCTGTGTTTCTTCTCCGCGGTTCCTGTGCTTCCTCTTCTGCGGTTCCTGTGTTTCTTCTTCTGCGGTTCCTGTGCTTCCTCTTCTGCGGTTCTTGTGTTTCTTCTTCTGCAGTTCCCTGTGCTTCTCTTCTTGATTTCTTATTACTTCCCTCTTCTGCTGGATTTCTGTGCTTCCTCTTCTCCCGCAGTTCCTGTGCTTCCTCTTCTGCGGTTCTTGTGTTTCTTCTTCTGCGGTTCCTGTGCTTCATCTTCTGCGGTTCCTGTGCTTCCTCTTATGTAGTTCCTGTACTTCCTCTGCGGTTCTTGTGTTTCTTCTTCTGCGGTTCCTGTGCTTCATCTTCTGCGGTTTCACTGTGCTTCCCTCCTTATGTAGTTCCTGTAGCCACTCTTCTCCGCGGTTCTTGTGCTTCCTCTTCTGCGGTTCCCTGTGCTTCTCTTCTGCAGTTCCTGTGCTTCCTCTTATGTAGTTCCTGTGCTTCCTCTTCTCCGCGGTTCTTGTGCTTCCTCTTCTGCGGTTCCTGTGCTTCCTCTTCTGCGGTTCCTGTGCTTCCTCTTCTGCGGTTCTTGTGCTTCCTCTTCTGCAGTTTCTAACTGCTTCCCCTCTTCTGCAGTTTCTTGTGCTTCCTCTTCTGCGGTTCTTGTGTTTCCTCTTCTGCGGTTCTTGTGCTTCCTCTTCTGCGGTTCTTGTGCTTCCTCTTCTGCGGTTCTTGTACTTCACCTCTTCTCGGTTCTGTGCTTCCTCTTCTGCGGTTCTTGTGCTGTTTCCCTCTTCTGCGGTTCTTGTGCTTCCTCTTCTGCGGTTCTTGTGCTTCCTCTTCTGCAGTTCCTATTGCTTCCTCTTCTGCAGTTCCTGCGCTACTTCCTCTTCTACGGTTCTTGTCATTCCTCTTCTGCGGTTCCTGTGCTTCCTCTTCTGCGGTTCCTGTGCTTCCTCTTCTGCGGTTCTTGTGCTTCCTCTTCTGCGGTTCTTGTGTTTCCTCTTCTGCGGTTCTTGTGCTTCCTCTTCTGCGGTTCTTGTGCTTCCTCTTCTGCGGTTCCTGTGCTTCCTCTTCTGCGGTTCTTGTGTTTCTTCTTCTGCGGTTCCTGTGCTTCCTCTTCTGCGGACTCTTCTTGCTGTGTTTCACTTCTGGGGTTATTCTCTTCACGGTTCTGTGTTTTTTCTCTGCAGACCTCATTGCTGCTTGGGACCACGCAGCATTTTTCTCCACCTGCCCGTTCTGTGCACCACCTGCTGGTTTTGTGCCTTGCCAGACTGTGGCTTCCCTCTTCCCGTTTCATACTCCTTCTCTGCTTGGACATCTGTACTTCCCTGCCCAGTTCCTGCCTCTTCTGCGGTTCCTGTGCTTCCTCTTCTCGGTTTCCTGTGCTTCCTCTTCTGCGGTTCTTGTGCTTCCCTCTGCGGTTCTTGTGTTTCTTCTTCTGCGGTTCCTGTGCTTCCTCTTCTGCGGTTCCTGTGCTTCCTCTTCTGCGGTTCTTGTGCTTCCTCTTCTGCGGTTCTTGTGTTTCTTCTTCTGCGGTTCCTGTGCTTCTTCTTCTGCGGTTCCTGTGTTTCTTCTTCTGCGGTTCCTGTGCTTCCTCTTCTGCGGTTCCTGTGTTTCTTCTTCTGCGGTTCCTGTGCTTCCTCTTCTGCGGTTCTTGTGTTTCTTCTTCTGCAGTTCCTGTGCTTCCTCTTCTGCGGTTCTTGTGCTTCCTCTTCTGCGGTTCTTGTGTTTCTTCTTCTGCGGTTCCTGTGCTTCCTCTTCTGCGGTTCTTGTGCTTCCTCTTCTGCGGTTCTTGTGCTTCCTCTTCTCCGCGGTTCCTGTGCTTCCTCTTCTGCGGTTCTTGTGTTTCTTCTTCTGCGGTTCCTGTGCTTCATCTTCTGCGGTTCCTGTGCTTCCTCTTATGTAGTTCCTGTGCTTCCTCTTCTCCGCGGTTCTTGTGCTTCCTCTTCTGCGGTTCCTGTGCTTCCTCTTCTGCGGTTCCTGTGCTTCCTCTTATGTAGTTCCTGTGCTTCCTCTTCTCCGCGGTTCTTGTGCTTCCTCTTCTGCGGTTCCTGTGCTTCCTCTTCTGCGGTTCCTGTGCTTCCTCTTCTCCGCGGTTCCTGTGTTTCTTCTTCTGCGGTTCTTGTGCTTTCTCTCCTGTCAACTATGGGACCCGTTGTGAGGAAAGTTAAGGAGATTGGGAACGCAACGCTAATTAGTCGGTTGCTATGCCTCGCTTGCCGCGTGACAGGTGAAATATGGGCACTTTAGTAGCTCAGGTCAAGGGAGAGAGAGAGAGAAAGAGAGACAGAGAGAGAGAGAGAGAGAGAGAGAGAGAGAGAGAGAGAGAGAGAGAGAGAGAGAGAGAGAGAGAGATTGAGAGAGAGAACGATAGAACGAGAGAGAGAAAGAATGAGAGAGAGAGAGATAACGAGAGAACGAGAGAGAGAAAGAGAGAACGAGAGAACGAGAGAGATCGAAAAAAAAAAAACATTGTAAAAAAAATAAAAAATAAAAAATAAAAAAATAAAACTAAAATACAACATACCAACTACTCCTACCAACGCGAAAGCTAATGCCTTTGTACTCCCTGCCACCATTATCCGCCGTCCAGACAATAATGGTGTCATCATACAGACCATTATCCTTCAGGGCCTGGATGACTCTGCCAACGCCTTCGTCCATTGCAGTCACCATTGCAATCAACTTCCGGCGGTCCTCGTCATCTTCATCCGGGTACATGTCTGTGTACTTCTCTGGGACCTTTGTGTGGGCGGGTGTAAGTTTTTATTTAATTTTTATTATTAATGTTATTTTTGTTGTTATTGTTATCTTTATTCTTGTTAGTATTATTGTTAGTGTCTTTATTATTGTCATTACTATTGTTGTTATTATCATTACTGTTATTAGCATCATTGTTGTTGTTTTTATTATTATTGTTATGATGATCATTATTATTGTTGATATTGTTATGATCACTATCATTACCATTATTAATTTTGATACTGTTATTATCATTATCATAATCATTACCATCATCATCATCATATCTATTATCGCCCTTATCATCACCATCATATATCATTACCATTACTACCATTAATATCATCATTATCATCATCATTATCCTCATCCTTATAACTCTCATCAATATCATCATCATTATCATTATCCTCATCCTTATAACTCTCATCAATATCATCATCCCCATCCCTAAATATCTCCGTAAATCCTAACCGGCAACCAACCTGGAGGGGCACGTGGACATTTTGTGTTGCCAGATACAGGAAGAACGGGTCCTCTTTGTCTCTATAAGATTCGATCACTTCTATGGCTTTGTCTGCGAAGAGATACTAAACGAAAAGAAAAAAAGGATGAATTGAGGGAAATATTTTTGTGGAAGTGTGGAAGGGAGGGGGAGGGAGAGGGAGGGAGGGAGAGGGTGGGAGGGAGGGAGGGAGGGAGGGAGAGGGAGGGAGGGAGGGAGAGGGTGGGAGAGAGGGAGAGGGAGAGGGAGAGAGAGATAGATAGATAGATAGAGAGAGAGAGAGAAAGAGATAGATTAGATAGATAGATAGAGAGAGAGAGAGAGAGAGGGAGAGAGAGAAAGAGATAGATTAGATAGATAGAAAGATAGATAGATAGATAGAGAGAGAGAGAGAGAGAGAGGGAGAGAGAGAAAGAGATAGATTAGATAGATAGATAGAAAGATAGATAGATAGAGAGAGAAAGAGAGAATAATCTGAGATTATTCATTTTCATTAATGCTTTTTCTATATTTGTCACAACGGACTTTGATAATATACCAGTTATTGATAATAGAGAACTCAAATTTTCGCTATTTATAAAGAAAAACAAAACAGAAAACAAAACAAAACATGTCATGCTAAAAAAAATGGCAAAAAAAAAAAAAAAAAAAAAAAAAAAAAAAAAAATATATATATATATATATATATATTTTTTTTTTTTTTTTAAGTAAGAAACGCATCCTTTTCTTACCATGCTGTATGTCCCGTTGGTTTCCCAAGCCACGCGTTCCCCGTCGCGCATGTCGAAGCCACCTGGAAAAAGGGCGGGATAAAGGGCGGTCTTATTTCTCAGTCTTGTTTACGTGTCTTTTTGTTCTGGATTTACCTTCTTCTTTTCTTTCGTTTTGTGTCTCCTTCTCTGTCTCTCTCTGACTCTCTCTTGTTCTCAACTTTTCTCTCTCGCTCTCAATCTTTCTCTCTCTCCCTCTTTCTCTCTCTCTCTCTCTCTCTCTCTCTCTCTCTCTCTCTCTCTCTCTCTCTCTCTCTCTCTCCCTCTCTCTCTCTCTCTCTCTCTCTCTCTCTCTCTCTCTCTCTCTCTCTCTCTCTCTCTCTCTCTCTCTCTGTCTCTTTCTCTCTTCCTTCTCTCTCTCTCTCTCTCTCTCCCTCTTTCTCTCTCTATCACTCTCTCTCTCTCTCTATCTATCTCTCTATCTCTCCCTCAATCTTTTTCTTAATCAATCTTTCCCATACGTACTTTAAGAAATCCTTATAAATTAAACAAAAAACAAAGGAAAATATACACTCTTCACATAAGTACATTCAGAAACACAGTATAAAGAATCTAACCGAATTGTGAGTGCGTGAAGTAGCCATCCTGAGCCTTATAGTATCCGAAGAAAGAATCAAATCCTCTATAGGTCGGCGTGTAAGCCCAGTTGCAGAATCCAAGATGCCATCTGAAAAAAAAAGGTTTGTGTTATTGTTTCATTCGTTTATATATTTATTTATTTATTTCTGATTTCGTTGCTTATTTCGTTATCGTTACTTAAGCTATCTGTTGTTTTTTTTTCTCTCTCTCTTTCCCCCACTTTCTCTTTCTATCTATCTATTCTCCTCTATCACCCTTTCTTTCTTTCTCTCTTTCTTTCTTTCTCCCTCCTTTCCTCCTTCCTTCCGTCCCTCCCTTTCTCTCCTTTTCCCTCCCCTTCCTTCACCCTTTCCCTCCATCACTCTCCCTCCCTCCCGGTCCATTTCTCCCTCCTCTCTCTCTCTCTCTCTCTCTTTCCCTCCCTCCTTGTCCCTCCCTTCCTCAATTCATCCCTCTCCCTCCTCCTTCTCTCTCCTTCACCATCTCCCTCTCCCTTTCCCTCCCCCAACCCCTCCATCCATTCTTCTCCCTCCCTCCTACTCCCTCTTTCACCTTCTCCCTCCTTCCCTCTCTCTCTCTCCAATTTCCTCCCCCAACCCCCTACATCCTTCTCCCTCCCTCCCTCATCCTCTCCCTCTCTCTCCCTATCCCTCCTTCCTTCCCTCTCTCTCCAATCCCTTCCCCCATCCCCCACCATCCATCCCTCTCTCCCACTTTCTTTCTCCCTCCCTCTCCATCCTTCTCCCTCCCTCCCTCCCTCCTTCCCTCCCATCACCCTCCAATCCTATCCCCCATCATCCATCCATCCCTCTCCCTCCCTTTCCCTCCCCATTCCCCCTGCATCCTCCACCATCCCTTTCCCTCCCTTTCCCACCATCCATCCATCCCTCTCCCTCCCTCTCCCTCCCTCCCCCACCATCCCTCCCTCCCTCTCCCTCCCTCTCCCTCCCTCTCCGAACTCACTTTCCAACGAGGTGCGTGTTGTAGCCCAAGGCCTTTAACCTCTCCGGGAAAAGCGTGGCGTTTAGGGTCAGTCCTGCGGGTTGGGCGGCGTAGATGACGATCCGCTGGCAAGAGGGTGGGTTGGTCAGTCACTTAGTAAGGAGAGGAGGAGGAGGAGGAGGAGGTGGAGGTGGTGGAGGTGGAAGAGGTGGTGGTGGTGGAGGTGGAGGAGGAAGAGGAAGAGGAGGTGGTTGTAGTGGTGGAGGAGGAGGTGGTGGAGGTGAAAGAGGGGGTGGTGGTGGAGGTGGAGGTGGAGGGAGGGGAGGGGGTGGAGGAGGATGTGGTGGGGGAGGAGGTGGTGGAAGAAGGTGGAGGGGGAGGTGGTGGTGGTGGAGGTGGAGGAGGGGGAGGGGGTGGAGGTGGTGGTGGATGTGGTGGTGGAAGAGGGGGAGGGGGAGGAGGAGGATGTGGTGGATGTGGAGGTGGTGGTGGAGGAGGAGGAGGTGGGGGAGGTGGAGCAGGAGGAGGAGGAGAAAGAAAATAAGGAAGAAAAAGATGATGACGAAGAAGAAGGAGAAGGAGGAAGAGGTTAATATATTTGAAGAAAAAATAAAAATAGCAAAGAAAGTTTTTTGAGAGATAAAGATAAAGACGAGATAGAAAAAACTGACTAAAATCGAAAATCAGAACTAAATGAAAAGAAAAACTGAAAAAGAACTAATAGAAAAATAATATAGGATTAAAAAGATTTTCAAAAAAAAATAAAAATTAAGAATTAAAAAAAGAAGAAAACTACATGAATTTTTTAAACTAAATGAACAAACAAAATCAAAGAAAACTACAATGAAACAAAAGCTCAATAAACAACTTCAAAACTGAATTGAAATATAAAATTTAAATTGAACTTCAAAACTGAATTGAAACCAAAACTAAATCCAAACTTCAAAACAAAATTCAAACTTCAAAATTAATCAAAGAAAGAAAGAAAAAAAAGGAAAAAAGAATGAAAAAAAACACACTCTACCTGTCTTCCAAGCTTGTGGGCGTAATACCCCGTCATGAGGGCGGAGCGTGAGGGCGTGCACAGCGAGTTGGTGTAGTGGTGTTCCAGCGTCACGCCCGTATCGACCAGGGATTGCAAGTTAGGCGTGATCATGTCCGGGTTATGCCATGACACTTCGTTCCAGCCTGGGCGGGGGAGGGCGGGATAGTGATAATAACAATAATAATAATTATCATTATAATATTAATATTAATGATAATAATAATGATAACAATAATGCTGATCTATATAACAGGAAGAACAAGAACAAAGCAAGAAAGAATGAATCTAAAAATAGATCAAGCTCGGGTCACCATCGGAAAATGATTCTGCAATTTATTAATGGGAATTGAAAAGAATTGGATATACTCAAGGTGACTTTGCAGACGGTATAAAAATCAATTGCAACTGATCTCATTTGATGTCCGATTTACAGATTTAATGATGGATTTAATGGTGAGATTTTATTGCGTCTTATGTCGCGGTTTGCTTCTGTGTTTGTGTTTGTTTGTGTGTTTGTTTGTGTGTTTGTGTGTGTGTATGTTTGTGTATGTGTGTTCGTTTGGTTTTGTTTCTGTGTGTTTGTGTTTGTTTGGGTGTTTGTTTGTGTGTTCGTTTGGTTTTGTTTCTGTGTGTTTGTGTTTGCGTTTCTGTTTTTTATTTTGTTTGGATGTATCAGTGTTTTATATTTACGTGAATGTTTATATGTGGTTGTGTGTGTTTTGTGTATCTATGTATATACAGCTCTGTCTGTGTATGTATATACACTTTATTTTGTAACTATATGTATGAGAATATACAGTAAATGTGCACGATGCACACACACACACAAACACACACACACACACAACAAACACAAACACACACAAACAAAAAACACACAAACGAACACAACACACACACAAACAAACAAACACACACACAAACACACACACATACAAACAAACACACACACAAACAAACAAAAACCCACACAAACAAACAAACACACATACACACAAACACACACAACAAACACAATTCAAACACACAAACAAGCACACAAACAAACAAACAAGCACACAAACAAACACAAACAAACAAACACACAAACAAACACACACACAACTCCAAATACTCACCAACATCATCTGAGAGGATATAGAGAATATTGGGTCGCCTGGCAGCACTTCCTCCCACAAGGAGTGCCAGTGCCACCAAGGCAGAGAGATATGTCCCCGGTGCCATTCTCGCTCGCAGTGCCTGGCGGAGAGAGAGAGTTTATGGTGATGATGTGTGGTGATGTGGGGTGATGTGTGGTGATGTGTAGTGATGTGTGATGTTTGGTGATGTGTGGTGATGTGTGATGTTTGGTGATGTGTGGTGATGTGGGGTGATGTAGGGTGATGTGTGATGTTTGGTGATGTGTGGTGATGTGTGGTGATATGTGGTGATGTGTGATGATGTGTGGTGATGTCTGGTGATGTGGGGTGATGTCTGGTGATGTGTGATGTCTGGTGATGTGTGGTGATGTGGGGTGATGTCTGGTGATGTGTGATGTCTGGTGATGTGTGGTGATGTGGGGTGATGTGTGATGATGTGTGGTAATGTGTGGTGATGTGTGGTGACAAGTAGCGTTGGTGAATACAGTGATATATTGTAATGATATCATGTTTATGATATTGTGGTAGTGATGTTAAATAGGTTGTTGATCATTTTATCATCAATGTCATGATATCACATCATATTCATAATATCATGATTATGACATAGACAACTGTATAGATTTATTTATAATTATCTTTAGAGAACTATCGTACAAATAATTATGATTTTGGCAATTAAAAAAAAAAAAAATGTTCATCTATTTATTCTTTTATCTATTTATTTATTATTATTATTTTTTTTTAATTCAGATATATTGTTGTTGTAAATTGTCTTCTTCGCTTTATGCTTTGCTTTTTCTTATGTTTGTTCTTGTTTCGTTTGTCATGATGATTATTGTTATGTCATTATGATGATGACTATCATTGCGTTATTATTATCACTGTAATTATTATTATTATATGTACTACGGTCATTATTGTTATTATTGTCTTTATTGTGATTATTGTTACTATCATCATATTGATAATTATCATCACCATCATTATGCCACTATTACTATTATCATCATTATTATCATGATTAGTCATTATCGTTATTATCATTACTATCATTTTTATAATTATCATCATTATCAAATCACCATTTAATCATTTTTAGTATTACACATGTTCATCAGCGCATTTATACGACCCAAAAGTTCTGAATAAAAAGGAAAAAGATAATTATCTGAGATAACCATGTAAACATTTTTTTTTGTGAAATTAAAAAAAAAAATGTATAAATAAGACCTACGGAAGTCAGTTAGTCAGTTAAGTGTTAGTTACGAAAATTTAAACCTTAAAAAACCTTCACAAGTATTGGATATTGTAATACACTACAACTTCAGTACTACTACTAATTATTATAATAATAATAATTATAATAATTATTATTATAGTGAGATTGCAGTAAACTCAAAGAAAGAACTATAGGTATCCCTACCGAACTTTAATTAAGTGCGATTAGTATTTTTGAATAGCTTGCGCCCCCCCTCCCCCCCCCCCTCCCCCCCACCAACAAGCCTATAAGCTTACCTCGTTTGAGACAAAAATAAGACATAAACTATGAGAGATAATGGTAATAGCTATTGTTATTATCATTATTACTTTTACCATTAATATTACTACTATTTCTATTAATAATAATATTATTGTTATTATTATGATAATTATCATTATTGTTATGGTCATTATTGATGTTGTCGTTATCATTATTATCATTATCATCATCATCGTTATCTTCATCTTCATCATCATCACCATTATCACTATTATCATTATTATTATTATTCACATTATCCTCGTCATTATCATTGCTATCAATATTATTCATGTTGCCATTATCATCAATACTTAAGTTGCTGTTTATTATCCTCCTTATTAGTATTATCATCATTATTATATATTTTTTTCTCATTATCATTATCATCATCCTTTTAATCATCGTTTTTCTTATCATCATCATCATTATTATTAGTATCATCGTTATCATTATTATCGTTGCTATTATCACCAATATCTATTATAATTTTTGTCAACATTATCAATATTATCA
>BOPN01002156.1:67500-70000 GCA_017312705.2 Penaeus japonicus
ATCATTTTCAAACAACATGTCCCCTCTTATAATCATTTTCAAACAACATGTCCCCTCTTATAATCATTTTCAAACAACATGTCCCCTCTTATAATCATTTTCAAACAACATGTCCCCTCTTATAATCATTTTCAAACAACATGTCCCCTCTTATAATCATTTTCAAACAACATGTCCCCTCTTATAATCATTTTCAAACAACATGTCCCCTCTTATAATCATTTTCAAACAACATGTCCCCTCTTATAATCATTTTCAAACAACATGTCCCCTCTTATAATCATTTTCAAACAACATGTCCCCTCTTATAATCATTTTCAAACAACATGTCCCCTCTTATAATCATTTTCAAACAACATGTCCCCTCTTATAATCATTTTCAAACAACATGTCCCCTCTTATAATCATTTTCAAACAACATGTCCCCTCTTATAATCATTTTCAAACAACATGTCCCCTCTTATAATCATTTTCAAACAACATGTCCCCTCTTATAATCATTTTCAAACAACATGTCCCCTCTTATAATCATTTTCAAACAACATGTCCCCTCTTATAATCATTTTCAAACAACATGTCCCCTCTTATAATCATTTTCAAACAACATGTCCCCTCTTATAATCATTTTCAAACAACATGTCCCCTCTTATAATCATTTTCAAACAACATGTCCCCTCTTATAATCATTTTCAAACAACATGTCCCCTCTTATAATCATTTTCAAACAACATGTCCCCTCTTATAATCATTTTCAAACAACATGTCCCCTCTTATAATCATTTTCAAACAACATGTCCCCTCTTATAATCATTTTCAAACAACATGTCCCCTCTTATAATCATTTTCAAACAACATGTCCCCTCTTATAATCATTTTCAAACAACATGTCCCCTCTTATAATCATTTTCAAACAACATGTCCCCTCTTATAATCATTTTCAAACAACATGTCCCCTCTTATAATCATTTTCAAACAACATGTCCCCTCTTATAATCATTTTCAAACAACATGTCCCCTCTTATAATCATTTTCAAACAACATGTCCCCTCTTATAATCATTTTCAAACAACATGTCCCCTCTTATAATCATTTTCAAACAACATGTCCCCTCTTATAATCATTTTCAAACAACATGTCCCCTCTTATAATCATTTTCAAACAACATGTCCCCTCTTATAATCATTTTCAAACAACATGTCCCCTCTTATAATCATTTTCAAACAACATGTCCCCTCTTATAATCATTTTCAAACAACATGTCCCCTCTTATAATCATTTTCAAACAACATGTCCCCTCTTATAATCATTTTCAAACAACATGTCCCCTCTTATAATCATTTTCAAACAACATGTCCCCTCTTATAATCATTTTCAAACAACATGTCCCCTCTTATAATCATTTTCAAACAACATGTCCCCTCTTATAATCATTTTCAAACAACATGTCCCCTCTTATAATCATTTTCAAACAACATGTCCCCTCTTATAATCATTTTCAAACAACATGTCCCCTCTTATAATCATTTTCAAACAACATGTCCCCTCTTATAATCATTTTCAAACAACATGTCCCCTCTTATAATCATTTTCAAACAACATGTCCCCTCTTATAATCATTTTCAAACAACATGTCCCCTCTTATAATCATTTTCAAACAACATGTCCCCTCTTATAATCATTTTCAAACAACATGTCCCCTCTTATAATCATTTTCAAACAACATGTCCCCTCTTATAATCATTTTCAAACAACATGTCCCCTCTTATAATCATTTTCAAACAACATGTCCCCTCTTATAATCATTTTCAAACAACATGTCCCCTCTTATAATCATTTTCAAACAACATGTCCCCTCTTATAATCATTTTCAAACAACATGTCCCCTCTTATAATCATTTTCAAACAACATGTCCCCTCTTATAATCATTTTCAAACAACATGTCCCCTCTTATAATCATTTTCAAACAACATGTCCCCTCTTATAATCATTTTCAAACAACATGTCCCCTCTTATAATCATTTTCAAACAACATGTCCCCTCTTATAATCATTTTCAAACAACATGTCCCCTCTTATAATCATTTTCAAACAACATGTCCCCTCTTATAATCATTTTCAAACAACATGTCCCCTCTTATAATCATTTTCAAACAACATGTCCCCTCTTATAATCATTTTCAAACAACATGTCCCCTCTTATAATCATTTTCAAACAACATGTCCCCTCTTATAATCATTTTCAAACAACATGTCCCCTCTTATAATCATTTTCAAACAACATGTCCCCTCTTATAATCATTTTCAAACAACATGTCCCCTCTTATAATCATTTTCAAACAACATGTCCCCTCTTATAATCATTTTCAAACAACATGTCCCCTCTTATAATCATTTTCAAACAACATGTCCCCTCTTATAATCATTTTCAAACAACATGTCCCCTCTTATAATCATTTTCAAACAACATGTCCCCTCTTATAATCATTTTCAAACAACATGT
>BOPN01002156.1:85000-87500 GCA_017312705.2 Penaeus japonicus
ATTTGGAATCATGGCGTGGGTCTTGTTTTTATTTCCTGAGAAAAAAAAAGAAAAGAAATTCGGTTTAGTCTGTAGGATGGTTGATCATGACTTTTCATTTTTTTTTAATGATATAGCAAGAATACTGAAATGAAAAAAAATATATATATATATTTATACATACGATCACTTTGGTATTTGGTTTGTTTTATGTAGTATTTGTTTCATATATGAAGGAAATGAAAAGACCTTTTTTCGTTACTTAGTTATGCGTAATGCATAACGCATGCAAACAATCAAACGCACAAGGCGATATACATATATATATATATATATATATATATATATATATATATATATATATATATATAGAGAGAGAGAGAGAGAGAGAGAGAGAGAGAGAGAGAGAGAGAGAGAGAGAGAGAGAGAGAGAGAGAGAGAGAGAGATACATATGTACACACACACACACACACACACACACACACACACACATATATATATATATATATATATATATATATATATATATATATATATATATATATATATATAAACACACACACGTTAAGGGTTCATGCTGGAGGAATTGTATACGAAACAACGAGGAATAAAAAAGAAAGCAACTATGATCACCATAATTATCATCATTATCATTATCACTTCATTTTTATAACTGCTGTTATTCAATTATTATTATTGCTATTGTTATTACCATTATCTTTATTGCTGTTATTCTTATTTTCATCATTATTAGATTTCTCTTATCATTGTCATCATAATTGTCATTATCAGTATTACCATTACCATAAACATTCTTATTTCAATAATTATAATTATTACTATTATTGTTACCAGTACGTCTGCCTGTATGTATGTATATTTGTATGTCTGTTTATGTCTTTATCCACCTGTTTCTCCCTTTTTTCCTTTTTTTTTCCTTTTTAATTTTGTTTCATTCTCTTTATATCCTTTTTCTCCTTATTTTCTTTCGAAACGCCCTCAGTGTCCCTGCCCGGCGTCTCAGGCCTGGCCATGACCCTGGCCATCGGACCTCTGATCGAATTCACGGGCCCGACAAGACTCCTCAAGACCCTCGTGTTCCTCGCCGGGATCCTGTGGCTTCTGCAGGCCTTCACGCCGTACCTCTCGCTCCTGTACCTCGGCCGCCTCGGTTCCTGCCTCATCTTCAACGTGGTCGGACCCCTGGCGCCGTCCCTCATCTCGGAGCTGGTCGAACCCGCCGTCCGGGGTTCGCTGGTGGCTGTGGTCGAGGCGGTGGTGGCTCTGGGACAGCTGGCCGTCTACGTCATGGCGGACGCTCTGCCCTGGCGCCTCACCACGGCCCTCTGCGCCGCGCCCTTCTTCGTCGTCTTCGTCCTCGCCTTCTTCGTGCCTGAGGTGAGGGGGGTGAGGGGATGATGGGGTGAGGAGGGAGAGGGTGAGGGGGGTGAGGGATGGGGGTTGAAGGGAGAGGGGGAGGGGGAGGGAGAGGGAGAGGGAGTTGGAGAGGGAGAGGAGTAGGAGGAGGGAGAGGGAGAGGGAGTTGGAGAGGGAGAGGAGTAGGAGGAGGGAGAGGGAGAGGGTAGGAGGATAGAGGGTGGATGAGGAGGAGGGAGAGGGAGAGGGGGAGGGAGTTGGAGAGGGAGAGAGTAGGAAGATAAGAGGATGGAGGGTGGATGAGGAGAGGGAGGGAGAGAGAGAGAGAGAGAGAGAGAGAGAGTGAGAGTAGGAGGGTAGGAGGATAGAAGGTGGATGAGGAGGAAGGAGGGGGGATGAGGGAAAGGGAGAAAGAGGGGTGGGAGGGAGGGTGGCGAGGAGGGATAAGGTAAATAAGGAGAGACGGGAAAGAGGGGATAGGAGGAGAAGGTGTGTAATGAGAGGGATGAAGGAAAGGGAAAAGAAGGAGTAGGGAAGGGGTTCTGAAGGGTAAGAAAAAAGAGGGGTGGAGAGGAGAGAGAAGTAGGGAAGGAAGAGTGGTGGAGGGGGAGGATAAGTGGAGAGGGAATTAAGGGGTGAGATGGGAATGTATGGTGAGGGGAAAGGGATAGAGAGAAGAGAGGGGGAGGGTACAGGATGGAATGGGGAGTGGAGAGGGGAAGGGATGAGGGGATAGGAGAGAAGAAGAAGATTTCGATGAGAGAAAAGTTTAGATATTAGAAATACTATTAACAAAAATGATAATCGTCATAATAATGATAACGATGATAATGATAATGATGATAATAGTGATTAACCTTGATGATGATATTAATTTTGATGATGATAATGACGATAATAATAAAAAAGGGTAACAATAACAATAACAATGATAATTATGATAACAACAACAACAACAACAAACAGGATAAAAAATAAAAAATAACCATTACCATCACCATCACAAGAATAACCCCAATAACAACAACAAAACAGAAATAACAATCATAACAACAACAACACCAATAACACCAACCCCCTCCCCCTCCCCCCCCCCCCCCCCCTCCCATCCCCAGAGTCCGTATTGGCTCCTCCGCCAAGACC
>BOPN01002156.1:92500-95000 GCA_017312705.2 Penaeus japonicus
TATATATATAGAGAGAGAGAGAGAGAGAGAGAGAGAGGGAGAGAGAGAGAGAGAGAGAGAGAGGAGGGAGGTAAATAAATGTAGAGAATATCGAGATAAGAAAGAACAGTAGTGACTATTATCAAAACGGTGATAAGAACGATGCCAACAACGATAATAGTAATAATAATAATAGCAATGATAATGATGATGATAATGATAAACATGACAATAATAACAATAATGAAAATGATAACAACAATAATAATGTCACTATCAACAACAAGTACAATGATACCAAATAGGTCACTAATGATAATTATGATAATAATAACAGTAATAATAATGACGATGATGAGGATAATAGTTCAATATTAAATATAGAAATAAATAACTGTAGTTACAAGTTGATAATAATAATAATATGTAATATATAATAATATATAATAATAAAAAGTTAATTATATAATAAATAATAAAAATAATAATAATGATAAGTTTGCTCTCCTGTTGATTAAAAATGTGATTTTTTTTCTTTTCTTTAAGCTATTTCGTGTGTTTTAATAATGTTTGAAGACTGATAATGCTGAATAATTCATATGAATAAACATTGATACATAATAATGGCCAATGTTGCATGATAATACATAATCAACATGTATATACATGTGTATATATACATTAGAAAAAAACATAGAAATCACGAACTCAAGGAAAGTAATATGTGATAATTGTCAAGATAATTTTACGAAAGAGAACGATAAGATAGCAATGACAATTACACAACAATGATGATAAAAATATTCACAACATAGATAATAATAATGATGATTATATAAATTCTAATTGTCAGAATAATAGTGTGTGTCCTTGGTTTATTTGTATATAAAAAGAAAAGGAAAAAAAAGCTTCCATACAAGAGAAATACACATAAACAAACGCAAATTTACTACTGCTATCACTATCATTGCTGTTAGTATGGTCATAATCATGATTCACAATATTATCATCGTTACTATTTTTATTGTTGTCATTCTCCTCCTCCTCCTCCTCATCATCATCATCATCCTCTTCCTCCTCCTCCGCCTCATCATCATCATCATCATCCTCTTCCTCTTCCTCCTCCTCCTCCTCCTCCTCCTCCTCCTTCTCCTCCTCCTCCTCCTTCTCCTTCTCCTTCTTCTTCTTCTTCTTCTTCTTCTTCTTCTCCTCCTCCTTCTCCTCCTCCTCCTCCTCCTCTTCTTCTTCTCCTTCTCCTTCTCCTCTTCCTCCTCCTCCTCCTCCTCCTCTACCTCCTCCTCCTCCTTCTCCTCCTCCTCCTCCTCCTCCTCCTCCTCTACCTCCTCCTCCTCCTCCTCCTCCTTCTCCTCTTCCTCCTCCTCCTCCTCATTTTTGTAGTGAACCTCTGAAAATGACTGGAAATTTGAATCATGTTGGTTCATTCGAGTATGACAACCTCTTTCTGGCAAATAATTAAGAGCAATATATGATAAGAAGAGATGTTGAAGGCATTTGAAATAATTAAGTCTACTGTATATAAAAAATAAAAGATAATAATACGTGAAGAGATACTTCTAAGTGAAGTATTTGGTAAGTGTGTGTCTGTTGATTATGACTGAAGGTTTATAGCTATAAAAAAAAAAAAAAAAAAAAAAAAAAAAATATATATATATATAATTCAAAGATAGACTGTGCGTATTCTTTTTTTTTTTTTTTTTTTTTTGCCTTTCTCTTTTAAGCCCAGGACTAATGACTTAAAAAGAAAAAGAAAAAAGCTATATAAAAGACACCTAAACTTAAAACAATGACTAATGAATGCAATATACAAGTACAAGAATTTAAAAAAAAAGTAAAACAAAACCAGCCAAGCTTAAGAAAGTGTTCAAAATGATATAAAATAATGTTCACAAGCTCACGTCCAGCTTACATGCAAAAGAATATGACAACTTTAATCCTATTCGTAGTCACTATTGGTCACGCCACTGACTTTAGTGGTCGAAATATGCCGTCTGGTAGCTCATTGGTAGCGTGTCGACTTCACATCCCCGTGGTCGGCAGATCGAGTCCCGTCCAAGCTCGTGAGCTTCCATTGTCACCTGGCGGTTACTGACGTAGCTGGGCACTGCGTTGGATAAGGACCAAGCTCAGATCGAGTCAACACTCGTTGGCACATTCTCTCACGAGTCAGCACACGCTGGCACAGGCGGGCTCGCGTCACTGCATACAAGCCCGGCGTAGCATCTGCTCCGCAAATCTGGCTTATCCTTATCCTTAGTGGTCAAAGAAAACCAATAAAAACGGGGATACTATGGTAGAAATAACAAAAGCCAAAATACAGCAACGGGCAAGAGGGGGAAAGCACTGAAGCTCTTATTATCATCATGATCATTACTATTATCAATATTATCAGAGACAAAGATAGAGAGAGAGGGATACAGTGGCAGAGAGAGAGAGAGAGAGAGATACTTTTTTTTTTTACTTTGACGAGTTTATTGAGACAAGTGATTACGTACATCTCAAA
>BOPN01002156.1:107500-110000 GCA_017312705.2 Penaeus japonicus
GGAGGGAAAGGGATGGCTTTAGGTAATAGATTGGAGAAGGGAGAGGAGAAGATTAGAAAGGTGGAAATATTATGGAAAAGGGAAAGATTCGGGAGTTGGGAGGGCGAAAGATTAGGGGGGGGGCGGGGTGAGGTAAAAGATTGTTGGGGTGTGGAAATGAAAGATTAGGGGGCGGGGGACCTTGGAGGTGGTGGGGGGAAAGAAGGAAAAGATTAGGGGGTGGTAACAGATTGGGAGAGACAGGGGTAATTGATTGGAGGGGGAGAGTCAGAAGTAAAGTATTGAGGGAGAGAGAGCGGGCATAAAAGATTGGAGGAAGAGATTAGACATAAAAGATTGGGGGGGGGAGCAGCTAAAGGTAATAGCATAATAAAAAGATTGGGGGAATTAGAATCAAAAGATAGGGAGTAGTAGCCTTAGGTAACAGATTGGTAAGCTGAAAGATTAGGGGTAGTAGGGAAGCTAGAGATAAAAGATTGGGATTGGTAGGGAGACTAAGACTAAAGATTGGAATGAGGGGGACCTGAAGTTATACAAGGGGGGGGGGGGGCAGAGGGGGGGAAGGGAAGGGGAAAGCCAGAGGTTGAAGATTAGGGGGGAGAGCCAGAGGTAAATGATTGGGCAGGGAGAGCCAGAGGTAAATGATTGGGAAGGAGGTGCCAGAGGTAAAAGATTAGGGGGTGAATCAGAACTAATAGACTGGATGGGCGGGAACCATAGATAAGAGATTAGGGAAGGGAGCCATTGGTAAAAGATTGAGGGTGGGAAGAGCCAAAGGTTAAAGATTAGGGGGGTTAGCGTGTGATTGGAAAAGCATCTTTAATAATCAAAAAATTTTCTTCGTTATCAATAATCTCATTTTTTACTTAGGTTTTTTTTTCAATTAATCTCTATTATTATGAATATATTTGATTTTTCTTTGTTTTAAAAAAACATTTTTTTGGGGGTCGGTCTTTATCAACTTCAGACTTTATTTTTCATTTATACATTTTACTCATTCTATTACCTGAATAACTGCATTTAATATAAACTATAAAGTACTACTTTACTAGTAATACTAAAACTTTGATAAGTGTAATGATGATAATAATAATTATGATAGTAATGATGATATCAATACTAATGATGATGATGATAGTAACAATAGTGATAATCATGATAATGATAATAATCATGATAGTAATGATTACCATAACAATAGTAATAATATTAATAATATTAATGATAATGGTATTTATGATAATAAGAATGATAAAGATCATAACAATAATAAGGAGGATAATAACAATAAAGATAATGATAATGACGATGAAAAAATGATGATAATGATAATGGCAATATTAATACTGATATTGATAATAATAATGATAATAGTATTAATAATACAAATACCAACAACGATAATGGTAATAACAAACAATATCATTTATATCATCATTGTCAATAATTAGATAAAGACAAATATCTGACATTTCAATCACATTTTCACAATAAACTAAACCAACGAATCAATATACACATTCATAAGATTCTAAACTACAACCATATGGTATAGCACATGGTCATCATATCCTGACATAGCATAATACGATGACTGCTCACCCTCCTCAGTCACCATACTGGCTCGTGCGTCAAGGGATGACTGAGGAGGCGTCTAAGTCCTTAAAGAGACTTCGAGGACATGACAGAGACGTCAGCCTTGAGCTCACCGAAATCAGCAAGGGCTTAGAGGAACATTCTCACGCTTCGCTGATTGATCAGGTGAGTGATTGCCTCTTTTGATTAATTAAGAGCGAGGGATTTAAGTGGTGGGAATGGTTGATGTGTAGGAGAAATTGGTGATATTTTTTGCTTTTGCTTGTAGTGTTAGGTGAAAGCTTGAGGCCAGAGAGTAAAGTTTATTTATATTATATTTTCTTTTTCGTTTTTTTTTTTTTTTTTTTTTTCTTTCTCTTTTTGGTTTAAGGAGGAGTTTCTGTCTTTTCAGAGTATCGCTTATTTTTCTAAACACGTCGGCTGTTTTGAGATAATGCGGCTAAGTCACTAACACCTTGATTTGTTAGTTAATTACAGCTGTGTTGGTGTTATCCTTTCCTAACGTAAAGGAAATAAACTCTTCGTTTTGTTTACTTGTTTTCTTTTAAGAGCTTTCACCGGCTACGAGAGTAGACTGAATCCACCTTTCTTATTTTGAAATATTTAACCTCCAAGAGCTGAGCTTGGACTCCTCATAGTAGGATGTTATCTGGGCCATGCACTGTGTCCTTATATCATATTGAGCTCGTCCTAGTAGCTAGTTTGATTCGCCTGTGTTAAAGAGAGACGAATAACCTTTAACTCACTGTGATGCAGGTTAAGTTCCAGCAAGAAAGAGAATTGAACTTTGGCTGCCATGTCACTCGCTCACCCCCCCCCCCCCTCCGCCAGATCAAACAGCTCGGCGCCCCGCAGCACTTCCGCCCCGTGCTGTTCCTGACGTCCGTGTTCGTCGTGCGAGAGT
>BOPN01002156.1:115000-142500 GCA_017312705.2 Penaeus japonicus
AACTTGTGCCAACTAGTCTTTCTTAAATTCCATCTCACAATCTAGGAAAAAAATAATACAAGAATCCATCAACTATCGTCGGACTTTTTGTAGTTCCGCAACTGCACCTGCTCCTTCATCCTCTCGACGGGCGTGAAGCAGTCCTGGAGGTCGCTGAGGGACTGGCCGCGCGTCTCCGGGAGGAACGCCCACAGGACGAGCCCCAAGATGCCGTGAGCCGCAGAAAAGACTAGGAAAGCCACGCCCACGCCCGCGTAGTCCATCAGAAGAGGGAAGAGGTAGCTGACGACGAACTGCGTCAGGCTGAAGCTGAAGATGCAGATGGAGCTCCCGATGAAGCGGATGGGCGTCGGCAGGAGCTCCCCGAGCAGCGCCCACGGGATGGGTCCGAGGCCGAAGCCGTAGGATGAGACGAAGAGGAGGACGGCGGCGAGGGGCACCCACGAGGCCCCGGGGACGTCCACCAGCAGGAACACGGCGCCGACGGCCTCGGCGACGCCGCACACGAGGGACGTTGTTATGATGAGCGGCCGGCGCCCCAAGCGGTCCACGACGACGCACCCGAGCGTGGTGAAGACGACCCTCATGACGCCCACCAGGATCGTGCAGATGAAGGCGTCGAGGTCCACGCCCGCCCGCCGGAACAGGTACACCGTGTAGGTGAACAGGACGTACTGGCCGCCGAGCTCCCTCAGCGTGAATATGAGGGCCAGGAGGATCACCGGCCGGTAGTGGTAAGGATGGACGAACTGCCGCAGCTGGAATGGGGCCACGGAGTCTCATGTAGTGCCTCGCAGCTTTATGAAGAGGAGCTTAAATGTACCGATCTGAACTTCATCAATCACGGAAGTGCTATCTTTTAGGGAAGCTTCTGAGAGTTACGTGTAGTAAATGATTTAAGGAATATTTATTTATGTAAACATGAATGACTGTAAAACGGTCTGGACACCCTTGAAAAAAAAGCCTTTGTTCTTCAATTGTTTATCAAAAGAAGAACTTTGTGATTTAGCCATTTATCTATCTTCATCATGGCTACGTTCCCTTTTAATCCTTCCTTTTGATTTCTACCAGTTTATCTATTTATCTATCTTTTATCTTCGATTTTCCAAATTACATCACTTCGTCATAATTCCATAGCTTTCTTCTACATTCATTACCTCTCCACTTCCTTTGATTTACCCATTTACCTATTCTCGTTGTGAATATTTTCCTTTCCTCTTTCTCTAATTTACCCATTTATCTACCTGCACTATGCTTATCTTCCTCTCCCCTTCCTTTAATTTACTCATTTACCTATCTTTATTATTATTATTTTCCTTTCCTCTTTCTCTGATTTACCCATTTGCCTATTCCCATTATGTCTACATTGCTTTCCCCTTGCTTTTACTTTCCCATTAATCTATTTATATAATCTATCTATCTATATCTATCTATCTATCTATCTATCTATCTATCTATCTATCAATCTATCTATCTATCTATCTATCTATCTATCTATCTATCTATCTATCTATCTATCTATCAATCTATCTATCTATTCATCTATCTATCTATCTATCTATACATCTATCTATCTATCTATCTATCTATACATCTATCTATCTATCTATCCATACATCTATCTATCTATCTATCTATCTATTTATCTATCTATCTATCTATCTACCTATCTATCTATCTATCTATCTATCCATCTATCCATCCATCTATCTATCTATCTATCTATACATCTATCTATCTATATATACATCTATCTATCTATCTATCTCTCTATCTATCTACCTATCTATCTATCTATCTATACATCTATCTATATCTATCTATCTATCTATCTATCTATCTACCTATATATCTATCTACCTATCTATCTATCTATCTATTTATCTATCTATCTACCTATCTATCTATCTATCTATCTATCTATCTATCTATCTATTTATCTATCTATCTATCTATCTACCTATCTATCTATACATCTATCTATCTATCTATCTATCTATCTATCTATCTATCTATACATCTATCTATCTATCTATACATCTATCAATCTATCTATCTATATCTATCTATCTATCTATCTATACATCTATCTATCTATCTTTATATCTATCTATCTATCTATCTATCTACCTATCTATCAATCTATCTATCTATCTATCTATACATCTATCTATCTATCTATCTATCTATCTATCTATCTATCTATTTATCTCTCTATCCATACATCTATCTATCTACCTATCTATCTATACATCTATCTATCTATCTATCTATTTATCTACTACTATGAGAGGCACATTTACCTGGTCCTTGATGGTGGTCTGCTTCCTTCCCTTGATCGCTCTGACGATCTCCTCGAGCTCGTCCTTCACGTCAGCCTCCAGACCTCGAAGCCTCTTGAGGGCCTTCGACGCGTCCTCCTCGCGCCCTTTGCGGACCAGCCAGTAAGGGGACTGTGGGCGGCATTGTGGGCGTGGTTATACAGTAGTAGGTGGTGGAGGTTAGAATGGGTGAGGTTTGGGAGGGTGGAGGACTGGAGGGTTGGTTGTGTGGATGTGGGTGGTGGTGGTGGTGGTGGTGATGGTGATGGTGATGATGATGATGATGATGATGATGATGATAATGATAATGATAATGATAATGACGATGATGGTGATGGTGATGGTGATGGTGATGATGAGGAGGATAATGATAACGATGATTATGATGATGATGATCCTAAAAAAACAAAACAAAACATCAGCTATACAACACAATAACAACAAAGCAATAAAAAGCAACTCTCCCGGACTCACCAGCCCTTCCTCCCACCTCCCCCCGTCCCCCGGGCCCACTCCCCATCCCCCTTTCGAACCCCCCCCTCAACCCCTCCCCCAACCTTACCTCCGGCAGGAAATAAGCGAAGCCAAACAAGAAGACGAAGGGCGCCGCGCACAGAGCCGTGGCCAGCGTCCAGGGCAGCAGATCCGCCATGACATAGACCGCCATCTGTCCCACCGCCACGATCACCTCTTCGAAGCCGAGTAAGAAGCCCCGAGTCTTGGCTTCGCTCAGTTCGGATATGAGCGTCGCGGGCAGGGAGCCGAGGACCATGTACAGGCCGCTGGCTCCGTAACGGGCTAAGTACAGGACGGAGAGGTAGGGCGTGAAGGCCTGCACGAGCCACAGGAGGGCGATGGGGAGGTACATGATGAAGAGCAGACGGGAAGGACCGACGAATTCCATGAGCGGGCCTGTAGCCAAGGTCACCACCAAGCCTGCGATGCTAGGTGAGGCCACTGGGGGTCAGGGGTCAAAGGTTAGATAGATTGTACGTTGATAAAGGTGAGGCCACTAGGGGTCAGGGGTCAAAGGTTAGATAGATTGTACGTTGATAAAGGTGATGCTAGGTGAGGCCACTAGGGGTCAGGGGTCAAAGGTTAGATAGATTGTACGTTGATAAAGGTTATATATTAAGGTCAGAAAACGGTAGCATGTTGGTATATGGGATGTAAAATAGAAACATTTATGAGTGTTGCAGGTTTGTGTACGATTTTTATTTCAAAGATTGTAGGTTGATTTACGAAACGCAAAAAAAGGATAAAAGTTGATATATAAAAAAAACGTTCATGCGATTTTAATCGGAAATGCAAGTCGGCAAGTGATGAAATAGGGATAGTTGCATGCGAGTAATAATAATAATAATAATGATAATAATAATGAGAATGAAGATGAAGATGATGATGATGATGATGAAGATGATGATGAAGATAATGATGAAGATGATGATGAAGATGAAGAAGAAGATGATGATGGTGATGAAGATGAAGATGAAGATAATGATGAAGATGATGATGAAGATGATGATGGAGATGATGATGAAGATGAAAATGATGACGATGAAGATGGCGATAACTCAAACCTACCCAACCACGTGACGTCATCCTCCGTAATGACGATGCCCGTGGTGTTGTCGGCTTGTATCTTGGGCAAAATGGCCGACCACCCGATCACCATCCCGACTTCGAACTTCGAGGCACCAACGATGAGCCCGAACACCACCTGGGAGTGGAAATTATAGATGGATGAGCGGGGAGTGTGGATGAATTGAAAGATAGGTGGAGAAGGGGGAGGAGGATGGATGGATGAAAGGACAGATAAGGTAGAAAATTATAGATGGATGAGTGGGACAGTGATAGTGTTTATAATAGTTATTGTTATTATTATCATTTTTACTATTATCATTATTATCATTATTATTATTATTATAGAGAGAGAAAAAATGGGGAACAGGAGGAAAGAGAGGTATAATATTTGAGCAGTATTACAACTTTATATACAAGTAC
The DNA here is from genome assembly GCA_017312705.2 of Penaeus japonicus. NCBI lineage: Eukaryota > Metazoa > Arthropoda > Malacostraca > Decapoda > Penaeidae > Penaeus > Penaeus japonicus. Next base: position 119,326 of record BOPN01002156.1, read on the forward strand.
AGGGCAGACTTCGTATAATGAAGGGGTAATATTTTTTTTTCAAAATAAGCGTTTTGTTTGTATATATAATATCACATATCCTGAAATTAGATGTAGTAGACAAAAAAAATATATTTTTGGGCGCGTGATGAGCACTTATTCATAGGAAATTGTATTTAGTGGCCTTTATTTACACTGGAATTTTTTTGAAAAATATATCCCGTAAAGTGTTATTTATAAACAGGATTTGGAGGACATTGGTCAGAGGAAATGAAATGAGGGAAAACATGTAAATGGAGAAAAACAGAGAAGGGGAGGAAAAGCGAAAGGAAAATGTGAAGAATAGAAGATAAATAATAAAATGGAATAAAGAAGGAATGCTGAAGAAATATATGTCAGGAAATGGATAATTGGAAGAAAAGTAAGGAAAGTACAAAAACAAAAGAAAAAAGAGGAAAACAAGAAAACTAGAAATAAAGAAGAAAAGATAAATGAAAGAGAATAATAGACTAAACAGAAAAGGAAAATAACAACGATAATAACGAAATGTTGATAGTAATAATATCAATATTCAAATAGAATATGCGGAAGCAAAATATGAAATAAAATGATAAATACAATATAAACACACACACACACACAAAATAAAGAAAAATAAATAACCCACCTGGCGCAAAATGCTTGTCCTGCGGTCTCTACTTGCCTCTTCGGACAGTTTAGACATCCTGGTTTCATTCCACCTATTGGAATAAAGAAAAACTTTACTCCTCTAACAACTCCTTTACAACTTCTAAAATGTTATGGATAGTTTCAGCCTCGAGATAAGGAATTTGATTGCTTGTACGTTAAGAGAGAATGGATTTTTGTATTGCTTATTTTGAAAAAAGTGTGAAATTGTCTGTTGAGAAATTGTCAGAGAAAATTTGCGTAATAGGGATGTTATGATTTTTTTTTTGGTAATTGTTATTTCTTTCTTCGATCCCTTTTATAGCTATTTCTTTTTCTTTCTTTTTTTGCAGTTCTGCTCTGTCTCTCTGTCTCTCTCTGTCTCTCTCTCTCTCTCTCTCTCTCACTCTCTCTCTCTCTCTCTCTCACTCTCTCTCTCTCTCTCTCTCCCTCTCTCTTTCCCCTCTGAGATGGATATCTTACTACGTTAAAAAATAATAATAAAAAAAAAAAATAAATAAATAAGAATGATACCAGACAACTTAGGTTTATTCCATGTCGATCCCATGTCGATCCCAGTCTGTCTGTGTGTACCAGACATCCCGGTTATATGTATTTTTCCCCGCTGTGAGACAACGCGAAAGCCACGTGGCCTAGATGCTATAAAGACGAAGAGGCAACTCTTCATGGCGTCCCCTCGAGGTCAAGATAAAACAGGCCGACCTCAGGTCATTCGCCCTCGACTTAGGAAGGAAGGAGAAGAAGGACTCAGAGGAGAAGAAGGAGAAGGAAGGCATCTTTCAGATTTTTGACAGAGAGACAACAGAGATAAAGCAGCAAGGCAAGAGCAGCAGCAGCCCACCTGGACCTCACTCGACGCTCGCGAGTCAGGTCACGACGTGCGAAGGGGGTGACAATCATAACCACCTCACCTGTTGCACCTGCCACCCTTACCTTTGAGAGCTACACATGCCAAGAGGGTGATAGTGATAACCATCACCTGGCAACACCTCGAGATCTCTTTGACTAACTCACTGCAAGAGAGCTCCGCCAGGTAACCGCGGTTTACCGCGACCCTGGCCAGGCCTTCTCTGGCAGTTAGTGCCCTCTACCCTAGAACACTACCCTTGTAACTTGCATCACCCATCCTCGGCGCCCGTCAGCACACCGTTGACAGGTGATACAAGTTACAAGAGCCGACTTTTTGTTCACTTTTCCTCCTCCTCACCACTTCTCTCTTCCGGGCACTTGGAAGGACCTGCGGGGGTGACATCCCCTTCATTCGTCCTGCCAAGGAGCACAGCCCCAGTCCCCCTTGTAGCAGGCTCGGGACCAGGGAGTGCCTCCACGTGCCGAGCCACGAGTCCCCTGGCACGTGACGGGTCTGCGTCACTCCACCAGGTAGGAGGGTGGGCGCAGGATAGGGACAAAGGAGGAGGCCTCCATAAGCCCCCCCACTTCCAGTGAGTAGGAATAGGGATAGGTCCCCTTTGGGGGTTCCCTGGTATCGTCTCTCGACACCCTCACGACCGGCACATTCCAAGCTTGTGCTGGGGGGGTCTGCAATCGTTAGACACTCTCATACCAGGCATAGGCTAAACTCATTTTTATTTTTTTGTATTTGTATTTCTTGTGTTAACCTTGGCATCATGTAAAGATGCCTAAGGTTCGTATCAAAGCAGAAGGAGGTCCGTCCCCTGAAAAGAGGACGGAACTGCTCAAGATCCTATGCACAAAGGACATTAAGATTGTGAAGCTGCTCCCTACTTATGACGGCTATGTAGCAATCACGGACACGGACCTCTGCACCAACAATGTGTTCGAAGACGAGACCAGAAACGCCCTCACTGCCGCCGGCTTCTCCCCGATCCTGTCACCGGAGAAGAGAGCCAGAATGACAGTGGTCCTCAAAGGCATCGACACAGAGGTACTGAGAGAAACACCAAAGAATATCGAGAGGGAAATACTCAGATCGGCTCCATTTGCTCAGGTAGATGACGTGTTCATAATGGAAAAACCGCACATCATCAAGGTCAGACTGAGAACAATGGCCATGGCGGATAAAATTAAAGAAACAGGACTAAGGCTTTTTTGGTTCTCTATTCCACCGAGGAACATAGAGTATGAGCGGTACACCAACGTGCCGCAATGCATGGTGTGCTACTCATACTCGCACACAAAAGCTGCCTGCCCAACTAAGGACCAAAAAATCTGTAGTGAATGTGCCCAGGACGGGCATATCTTCAGAGAATGCCCCAACAAGCAAAACCCCAAGTGTATAAACTGTGGTGGAAACCATAGGACTCCTTCTGCCAAATGCACCACCAGAAAGGAAATAATTAAGAAAATAGAGAGTGAAAAGCAAAACAAAGAAAAAGAAAAAAATGAACTACCTTACAATATAGTTGCCAAAAAAGCTGCTGATGCAGCACTTGAACGAATAACTCCGAAACAGATCCTTACACTCCCCAACGACCTTTCCGTTAAAGTGCTAGTGGTGCTCGTCAATGCCCATCTAGCAAACCTGGCTAAACCTGGCACCTACGCAGAAGAGGTTAAAAAAGGGCTCAGGACTGCTAACCTGCCTGAGATTGACCTGCCGAATGACGTAGACTCGGGTGCGATCTTTCAGATCATCCCACCCCCTCCACAACAACCCAAAGACATAACATTCACTGGTCAACAAACACCAAAACCCGCCTGCTAAGGTGTAAATTGATGGCTGCAGGGCAGGTTGGTGCCCTGCAGTGCCACAGAGAGGAAGCGAGAACCTCCCGCTCGGCCAGCTGGTACTCAGACGCCACAGGCTATGAGTCGCTGATACTCTCTAATAGAATACCAAGGCGAGCCGAAGTCAGTCTTCACAGACTGAGATTAGGCTACCCTACCCTACCCCTGCCTATTGCTTTCCGCCCTAGCAACTGGAGTGCCTTCAGGCAATCTAACCGCCACGGTAAGCATTCAGTGATGATGATCAGATGAGTCAGCACTTATAGCTGGCAGAGGATGGGCCGCCTCGTGCATATAGCCCGGGCGAAGAGACGTCTTCGCAAATCTCTCTGAACTGAACTGAATCAGGACTCAGTGTCTGGAACCTGGTCCGTCCCCTGAAAAGAGGACGGAACTGCTCAAGATTCTATGCACAAAGGACATTAAGATCGTGAAGCTGCTCCCCACTTATGACAGCTATGTAGCAATCACAGACAGACCTCTGCACCAACAATGTGTTCGAAGATGAGACCAGAAACGCCCTCACTGCCGCCGGCTTCTCCCTGATCTTGTCGCCAGAGAAGAGAGCCAGAATGACAGTGGTCCTCAAAGGCATTGACACAGAGGTACTGAGAGAAACACCCAAGAACATCGAGAGGGAAATCCTCAGGTCGGCTCCATTTGCTCAGGTAGATGACGTGTTCATAATGGAAAAACCGCACATCATCAAGGTCAGACTGAGAACAATGGCCATGGCAGATAAAATTAAAGAAACAGGACTAAGGCTTTTTTGGTTCTCTATTCCACCGAGGAACATAGAGTATGAGCGGTACACCAACGTGCCGCAATGCATGGTGTGCTACTCATACTCCCACACAAAAGCCGCCTGCCCAACTAAGGACCGAAAAATCTGTAGTGAATGTGCCCAAGACGGGCATATCTTCAGAGAATGCCCCAATAAGCAAAACCCCAAATGTGTAAACTGTGGTGGAAACCATAGGACTCTTTCTGCCAAATGCACCACCAGAAAGGAAATAATCAAGAAAATAGAGAGCGAAAAGCAAAACAAAGAAAAAGAAAAAAATGAACTACCTTATAATATAGTTGCCAAAAAAGCTGCTGATACAGCACTCGAACGAACAACCCCAAAACAGATCCTTACACTCCCCAATGACCTCTCCGTTAAAGTGCTAGTGGTGCTTGTCAATGCTCACCTAGCAAACCTGGCACCTACGCAGAAGAGGTGAAAAAAGGGCTCAGGACTGCTAACTTGCCTGAGGTTGACCTGCCGAATGAAGTAGACTCGGGTGCGATCTTTCAGATCATCCCACCCCCTCCACAACAACCTAAAGACATACCACTCACTGGTCAACAAACACCAAAACCCGCCAACATAACCGGAAATAGAGATGATTACAGTGTCACTCAAAAACCAAGACATCCGTCGATCTCGACAGCTAGCACCACAAGTGTGCAATCACATGTCCAAGCCCTTGAGGCTGCGATCTCAACAATGGACACAGACAGTATCAACCAAGATGAAGAAGTTGAAATAAACATGGTAGATTCTAAAGACGATAGCAAAGAACAGACGGCGGTGTATTCGCTGAACTGTGCGGTGTAGCAAGCCAACCCTCGCCTAGGCAGGTTTGTTGGGACTGCTCCATCCCATGGAACACTCCTGTAAGCTCGGCTGGTGTGTGAGACGCCTCCCCCACCCAAAGGACAGGCAGGAAGGGAACTTGGCCACCTGGCCACCGAGTTAGGGACGGCTAGGAATAGGTCCCCGAAAGGGGCGTTCCAGGACCACCCACAGCAACCTCCCTACGACTTCCCAGTACATCAAGAGTACAAGGGTTGGGGGAGCTGTAATTGCTTCGGGCAGGAGAGTCCTGGGCTAGGCAGGATTTTTTTTGCATTCTTTTGTGTTTTTCATGTTATATGTATTTGTATTTAAATAAACCATGTCTAAAGTCAAATTAACCACCCTTGGGGGTCCAACCCCCAGGAAAAGAGAGCAGCTACAGCAAGCACTTTTCGAAGCAGAGATCCGACTACTACGACTCATTACCACCCAAGACGGCTACATTGCAATCCTACAAGACAATGACCAAGCAGAAAAGATTTTCTCTGATGTAAATAAAAACGCATTAAACAATCTAGGCATTACCCCTGTCCTCCCCCTGGAGATGAGAGCCAAACTGACGCTCGTCTTCAAGAGGCTGGACAGGCAGGTAGTCACAGAGGACCCTGAAGTAATTAAAACTGAAATCAAGGCAGCCATGCCCAATACCAACGTAGACGACGTCTACATAATGAAAGAAAAATACATAATAAAAGTACGGTTTATTGACCACCAAACAACAAAAGAGATAAAAGAAAAGGGAATATACCTATTCAAACTATTCATTGCACCCTGGCAGATAGAATACGAACGTTTCACACAAATAAAGCAGTGTATGAACTGCTATGGGTATGGGCATAACAAAGGAAACTGCCCTTCAGGCAAAATAACCATCTGCTCAGAATGTGCCTCCAGCACACACAACTACAGGAGTTGCAAAAGCACTCATAAGAAGTGCATTAACTGTGGGGGGGACCATAGGACCATGGCCAACACATGTCCTAATAGGAAAGCTGAAATTAAAAAGATTCAGGAAGAAACCTCAGTCAAAGTAAAAGAAAAAGAAACAAAACCGATAAAAGAAGCTGCACAAAAAGCAGCACAAGCAACAATCCAAGCAACGCAAAATGCCTGGCAACCCCTAATAAAAGAGGTAAAGCAAGTCCAGCAGGACATAAAAAAACAAGAAAAAAACGAGCCAACCATCCACCTCGCCCTCCCAGACAATTTATCCAAAGAAATACTAATCGTACTATTAAATGCCCACGTACAAAACCTAATTGACCCCAGCAAAGGGTTCAGGCATCATGCCAAAACAGCCCTGGCAAGAAACAATCTTCCCCAACTCGATCTGGGAGAAGCAGACTCCTGGGGAATCCTGAAGGTCATTCCCCCTCCCTTAAGTTCCCACCCAAACCCACCCCCCTCCCAGCCCCCCACCCATACCTCAACCCCTGATAACCCAGAACAAACCCCTGATGACACACAGGTCGAGACCTTTAAAACCCCACCACGACAGGTGGAGCCTTCAGTAAGGCCGAAACACACAATACAAACACAGGCGACACAAACCTGCAAACTAAAAACACACCCACCAAAACACACCAGCGAGAGCTGCCGCAGCCGATCAACCTCACGCAGTCGGCCGAAAGAAAAAGAAAAGAAAAAGCAAGGTTCTGACACAGAACAACACCAAACCCAACAGGTCACAAACAATAAACCCACTAAAACCAAAACCAGCCCAAACAGGCTCATGGACGGCACAGTAACCGATGCCTCATATTACGGCATTCGTTTTTATGCCGCCGATCCGCTCGTGTACGAGTGTTGCGACGCCTCCCTCCTCGGGAAAGAAATCGCCCGCGGCAACATCAAGTGGGTTTATACGAATGCTGCCGAGTCGGATCTCGTGACAGCGCAACGTCTGCATAAATACCTCCTTGCTGGAGAACTCGACATCACAAACACACACATGACAAGATACAAAAACATCAACGACTTACGTAATGGGTTCCACCCCGCAGACAAACACAAAACAAACCATGAACCCACACCAAACTACAATACAACGCCTCACAGTCCTGCAACACAACGTGCTGCAATGGACCTTCGATCGCCGCAATGAGCTCTGCAATATGTACAGGAAATACGACCCTCACATTATACTCATTAACAGCCACGGACTCGACAACGCAAACAGAATCAAAATACATACATACACAACATATCAAACGAACCACACAGGTGAACGAAGTGATGGTGTTGCTCTCGCCATCAAATCGAACAACTTCACGTCAGAGCTCATTGCAGAGGAAATCGATACTCCACATGGTCCCATTATCATTGCCACTATCTACCTAACACCACGCAGACCATACATTCCTGACCAGGACATATTCCAGCTCTTCAGACACAGGAAACCCACATATATACGCGGGGACTGGAACGCTGCTATATCTACAATGGACATTGACAAAACCAATCTTGAGCTGGAAGAACTGGAGATTATTAACACAGCGGGGTCAACAGTTACCAGCAAAGAACAAAGAAAGCAGAAACCAGTAACAAAACTATTGTTCGGGGGAATCCCGGCTGACCCTAAAGACCTAGGGCTCCAAATATATGCACACGACCCCAAGAAATACATTAATACTGATAAAATAATGATAGGAAAGGAGATTAAAATGGCAACCTTAAGTTCACATTCACTAATCGCAACTTTATTAACAAAGAGGAGAAAATCAAACGGCACCTTAAAGCAGGGTCCATTGAAGTAAATGGGACTATGATCCAAGCCAGGCATAAACTCAAAGGTATCAGGAACGAATTCTCAGAGACACAACAGCCATCAGCCAAAACCGCCAAATGATGAATCTGAAAATAGTTCAACATAACGTCCTCCACTGGAAAACAAGAAAAAATGAACTATGCAATACATACACCTCCCATGACCCAGAAATCATCCTCCTAAATAGCCATGGGCTCACGGATAACGAAAGACTAAAAATCTTTCCTTACAATACTTACCAACGGAATAAGTCCGGAGAAAGAGCCGACGGTGTAGCTATCGCAATCAAACGCGGGATACGCCACCAAATCCTCGACGACTTCGACCATACCCTGATGTGCTCTGATTACTGAGACTGTAAATGCCAGTATATTTACTGGGTGATTTGAATGCGCGACACAGGACACTTGGACACGTGGACAACAACAATGTCGGCACCAGTGTATCTACGATAACGGCAGACGGCTGACTACAGCATCTAGGCCCGTACTTCCCAACCTTAATACGCCGTAATTCGGCGACAAGCCCGGACTTGGTACTCTGCAACAGCCACGGACACCTCAATTTCCGTATCACTCCAGGTAACATCACCACCAGTGACCACCTGCCAATCATACTAACATTATCAACGAACCCAATTCTCATTCCGACAACTCCTAGAGCAGATTGGAACAAGTTCAAAGAGCACCTAGAGGACAAACCCACTTATGAATTAGACGGGAGACCTGTTCTAGAGATAGACCAGGAAACAGACAGATGGTTCAAAGACATTCTGGAAGCTAAGGAAGCCTGCATCCCTACTACAGCCCACAGAACTATACCCCATCCTACCAATACCGCAGAACTACAGCTCCTCCAAACACTGTATCAAAATATAAAAGAACTCGCTAACCTCAGAGGGTGGAGTCAAAAACTAAGACGCCAATATGTTACTATACGGGACCGACTAACAGAAACCTGTAGAACCCTATACAACACCAAATGGGCCAGTCTCACCAACAATCTTTCTAACACAAGGGACCCAAAGGAGTTTTGGCGACAGCTCAAAACTCTGATGGGAAACGAAGTTAGATACAGCCCATACCTCTACGACCACCTAGGTGTATTATGATGCGGAATAAGAGTTCATCCATCGAACATATTGGAGAAACGTCTTCCACATCTCAGATAACGAGAACCTCCTCTTCGACGAGGAAACAGAAGAGCGAGTTACAGAGGAGACAGTCCGCCAAGCAGACCGACTAACACCAAATCCAGACATAAATCTGAGAAACCTCTTAGCAGATGACCCTATAACTGCCCCTTTCACTACCAATGAGCTGAATCAAGTGATTCGACTTATAAAAAATAAAGCACCGGGCATTAGCCAAATCAGGAAAACAGAGATTTTAAACCTACCTCCAATTATGATCCAAAGGCTACTAAACATCTTTAATGCAGCCCTAGCTTCCGGGTTCTTTCCCAGCCGGTTCAAAACAGCCCTGGTAACTCTCATACCCAAGGCAGGAAAACCACCCAACAGACCGGAAAACTTTAGGCCCATCTCTCTCCTAGAGATTCCAGGAAAAATCCTAGAGAGACTAATAAATAACCGTCTACAAAGCCATCTCGAGAACAACAACCTTTTAAACGAAAGGCAATATGGTTTCAGACAGTCACGAGGCACAACCTCCGCAATAGCCATCGCATACGAGGAGACAGCCCTTGCCTTAGCGAACAAAAACAAAGTAAACATTGTCCTTCGTGACGTCGCAAAGGCATCGCCTTCTCCAACTAGATCTCCCCCTGCCAATAACAAGAGTACTCTCAAGTTTTCTCTTGGACAGGATGGCAAAACTGAGAGTCGGGCCACACATAGGCCAGGAATTTAGACTTAAAAGTGGAGTCCCACAGGGGAGCGTGCTCTCACTCACGCTATATACCATATATACACATCCCCAATCCCACCACCGGCGAGGGACAGCAACTACGTTATGTATGCCGACGACATAACCCAAATCATATCACATCCTTCCCCACGGAACCAATTCATCAAATTCGCCACAGACAGAGCTATCGAATCAGTCAACAAATTCGAAGAGGCCTGGAAGATCAAAACTAATAAAAATAAATTCTTAATAATACCAATAACAAGAACTAAGCCAGGAAACCTCAACCTGCAAAGCATAGATGTAGGCTATGCAAAGGCAGGCAAACTTCTTGGGCTAAAAATAACAAACACGGGCATTGCAACACACGTCAAAAAGCGAATCAACATCGCTAACAGCACACTGACAAAATTGAAACGATTCACAGGTTGTCCAGAGGAAATCAAATTAAAACTGTATAAAACACTTGTGTGACCAATTCTGGAATACCCGCCTGTTCCCCTCAACACAATTGCTCGAAGATCGTGGCAAAGATTACAAACGATCCAAAATAGATCCATTCTATGGATCAAAGGGACCAGATGGCCAGACCCACGACCTTCCATCAGAGAATTGCACACACTCTATAACCTAGAACCAATCAACATTCGTATTCACAAATTGGCAGAGAAGATCTGGGACAAATTAGAATATCTTGAAGATACTAATTATGAAAAAATAAAAACAAAAAACGAAAACACAGGAGAACAACAAGGGTGGCCCAGAAGCCTACTTAGAGTAAGGCAGAATCTGCCCGAAACAATTTATTCGCGGACAAACAATTAACCCACAGCAGACGTGTGTCATGACATACATGACGTAGGAGCTTTGGCCTGACGACGGGCATCCTGACGTACATGGCATTCGGGGATTTTGGATCACTGTGCTATTTTATTTTACTATGAAAAAGGAATGAGTGATGATGGCTACTGCAGTCATAATTACTATAATTACCGTAATACCGTGCTAGCTTAATCTACAAATAGAGGTGTAAGGTTAACATGACACAGAGGTGATGGAGTACACAGATTTTATTGTAGCTTCTGCAGCTAAAAGGTAGCAAAAGATAACTATATACCACCCCTAGACCACCAGCCTTGCCGGATGACACGTGACATAGCTTGCAACTGTACTAATTGCACATTCTTTAGGACAAGCATGGGGTTACGCCCCCCACCTTTTATCTCCTATCTATACTTCCTTTTACGTAGCTAAATACCATCTTATATCTTCTTCTTTCTCCTTCTCTTTCGAGAATCGCGATTCTCCACTTCTCTCTTTGTATTGTATTGCACAACACCATACATTCGGCTACAATTACACTAACGCCGTGGGGCGAGGGCTCGTCTCCCGCATCCTCGACGGCACACTACAACACATCGGTCCAGACTTTCCAACACGAATAAACAACCGGTCAGCAACCACACCAGACATCGTACTCACAAGCAGACACGCACACCTGAACATACACCTCCAGCAAGGAGAGATCACCACCAGCGATCATCTCCCCATCATAGCCACCATCTCGACCAACCCAATCATGATCCCATCTCATCCTAAAGAAAGACTAAAAAATGCAGACTGGGACTCCTTCAAAGAATCCCTTTCACAAACTCAAAATCATGAATTACAAGGGCGACCAACAACAGAGATAGACTCATACCTGAAGTCATGGTATGATGACATCACCACAGCCAGACAAGCCCACATTCCAAAAACAACATACAGAACAATACCACAACATAAACAAAATGACACCCTCCGCTCACTCATAACACAATATCACAATGTCCATCTACTTGCCCAAACACGAGGATGGGACCAAGAACTACGAAACCGATACAGACATATTCAAACACAACTACAAGACGCAAACAGAGAACTCCACACAAGCACATGGACATCACTTATAGACGAACTCTGCCAGAACCATACAGACCCAAAGATATTCTGGAAGTCATACAAAAAACTAATGGGTACAGACAGACAAAGATGCACATACTTATACGATGAACAAAACAACAAAATCGACTCTATACAAGACATGGAAACACTTCACAGACGATTCTGGCAGAGAAACTTCCAAATCACAGACACAGAAAATGAAAACTTTGACGAAGACACCGAGCACGAAGTAAACATGGCACTTCAACAATCACAACATCTGCTACAACCCACACAAACAATTGACCTAACCACACTAAACAGTGCAGATATTTTCACCACACCAATAACACCGAGGGAAGTTGCAGAGATAATTAAACAAACAAAAAACACAGCACCTGGGCCAAGCAAAATAAACAAAACAATCCTTCAAAACCTTCCTCCAAACATGACACACAAACTCTGTCAAATCTTCAATGCTTCCTTGGCCACAGGACACTTTCCATCTCTTTTCAAACACGCCTGCCTCACACTGATTCCCAAACCAAACAAATCAGTCCACTATGTCAACAACTACCGACCGATCTCCTTGCTCGAGGTCCCGGGGAAAATACTCGAACGCATCATAACACGAAGACTAAACATGCACCTAGAAACAAACAACATCCACAACCCCCGTCAATACGGATTCAGACCAAACAGAGGAACTGAGAGTGCCATCGCCCTCGCCTACGAGGAGATAGCCCTCAGCCTCGCAAACAAAAAACAGACAAACATCATTCTCCGGGACGTCAGCAAGGCCTTCGACAAGGTGTGGCATAGTGGACTGAAACACAAACTCATTAACCTACAACTTCCACCAAACTTCATCCCCCTGAAAAGTGGCGTCCCCCAGGGTAGTGTCCTGGCACCAACACTCTATATACTATACACTGCAGATCTACCTCTCCCAACACCATACAGCAACTACATATCCTACGCAGACGACATAACACAAATCATAACACACCCAAGCAAATCAAAAAACACCATGAAAATATCCACAGAACGCGCCATCAATCACGTAAACACATACGAGAGGAAGTGGAAGATCCAAACAAACACACAAAAGTTCACAAACATACCCATCGCACGACTAAACCCGCCCAACATACAAATAAACAGTCACGCAAAAAAACGAATCAAACAAGCAAACATCACACTCGCCAAACTACACAGATTCACGCAATGTACAACACGAATGAAACTACAACTCTACAAAACAGTACTCCGACCCATCCTAGAGTACACCCCAGTGCCACTCCACACCATATCCAAAACACAACAAATAAACATGCAAGCGGTCCAGAACAAAGCTTTGCGCTGGGCCGCAAACATAAGATACCCACAGACAACACCCACCCGAGAACTGCACGAAAGATACAACATCGAGCCACTAAACACCCGAATATACGCTCGTGCACGCAAAACATGGGAGAGGCTACAACAAACAGACGACCCACTCTACACTAACATCATAGAGACTCACAACACAAACACTGAACACCGTTGGTGGCCACGAAGCCTTAACGCCATAAATGAACAGCCACCTCGTCCACTGTATGTCCGGGAACGACGACATGAAAATTAAGAAAATGTCTACAAGCGTGTTCACATGTGCGTGTTCTCGGTCACCGTCTACGTTCCCTCTCGTGTCTATGTGTGTGTACACATGCATGTGTTCATGTTCCCTGTGCTCACGTGTTCTCGTCCATGTTCCTTTTCATAACAATGTGTGTACATATGTATGTGTTTATATTCCCTATGTCCTCATGTACATGTTCCATGTTCCCTCTCGTGTCTATGTGCGTGTGCACATGTATGTGTTCCTGTTCCCTGTGCTCACGTGTGTACATATACATGTGCACATGTTCACATTCCTGAGTACATTACCTGCGTTGTCATGTTCTCATCCATGTTCCATGTTACCTGAAAAAAAAGATGGACTCACCCAACTCGCTGTCCTCGAACGAGAGGTAGAGTCTCTTATGCCGTAGGAGTCACCCCGACCTGCCATGCATCACAGTATGCATGACAGATCGGGAGGAATCCAGGTATAAAAGAAAAAAGAAAAATAAAAAAAATTAAATGTTCCGTGTTCCCGTACGTTTCTGTGTGTACATATGTGCATTTCCGTGTTCTCGCTTTCTCATGTTCTTCTATGTTGATGTTTACTCTCGTCCTCGAGCGAGAGATAGTCTCTCATGCCGTAGGGGTCACCCCGACCTGCCATGCATCACTGCATGCATGACAGATCGGAAGGAAACCAGGCAAAAAAAAAAAAAATATATATATATATATATATATATATATATATATATATATATATATATACCTATGTATAAAGATATATATAACCATAAGTACGTACACATGTGTATAATGCATATGTGTATGAATGTGTAGTATACAGCAGTCCAGGTCCTTGTCTGACCGTGAGTGCGTCGCTTCCGTGACCATACCCATAATCGTCCGCAAAATCACGCCCACGATTATGTCTATGCCCACGGCCACGCACGTGCACACGCTCAGACAACACCTAGATACAGCGCCCGCCGATTTTAATTAAACTATGTACAAATACATAACCACAACAACCTTTATATTAATATAAAGGCAAATATCCTACATTTCAATGTAGTTATTTAAATAAAAACAAGCAAGAAAGCACAGCATGCAAACAGAGCAAGCAAAGGCAGACGCCTCCTCCAAAAAAAAAAAAAAAAAAACACTAAGGCCACGAAGGGGCTTCTGACCTCCAACCCAAACCACCGATGCGCTGCTTGGAAGCCACGAAAACAAAGGAAACAAGCACGGGTTATCGCCCCCCGACTTTCGATCTCCAACTTATTTTCCACTTCCAAACTAACCTTCTTCTCAGCCATCCTACGCCTCTCCCCCCCTTTAGCTAGCAGTCACCAATAAACTTTCCAAAGGCATTCAAAACGGCACTGATCACTCTGATCCCTAAGGTAGGAAAACCGCCAAACAGGCCCGAAAACTTTAGACCTATCTCCCTACTAGAAAAACCCGGAAAGATTCTGGAAAAGATTATAAATAACAGGTTGAGAACGTACCTAGAGAACAACGATCTACTCAACCCCAGGCAGTACGGATTCTGAGAGTCGAGGGGAACAACCACGGCAATCGCAATAGCGTACGAAACGATCGCTCTGGCTCTAGCCAATAAGAAAAAAGTTAATGTCATCCTTCGGGATGTTGCCAAGGCCTTTGGCAAGGTCTGGCATCCGGGCACGACACACCACCTACTCCAGCTGGGCCTACCAACGACATTAACCAAACTCCTGCGCAGCTTCCTAAACGAAAGAAAAGCCAAACTTAAAGTAGGAAACTGGATAGGACCGGAGTTCCCGTTACTGAGTGGAGTCCCACAGGGAAGCAATCTGTCACCTACTTCGTACATCATATACACGTCACCCACTCCACCACCAGCAAGAGACAGCACATATGTCATGTACACAGATGACATAACACAAATAGTAGCACATCCCTCTCCCCGGAACCAATTCTTAAGGCTGGCTACAGACAGAGCAATAGCCCAAATTAACAACTTTGAAGCTGCCTTCTGAACACAGTAGCAATTTCATCCTGGTACAATATACAAGCCATTCAGAATAAGGCAATTATCTGGGTGAAAGGGATAAGGTGGCCAAACCCCCGCCCATCAATAAGAGAGCTGCACCAGGAGTATGATCTCGATCCCATCAATGTCCGCATTTCCAACATGGCAACAAAAACCTGGGATCGCCTGGAAAACATGGAGGACAGGAGCTACCAACAGATCTGTGAAATCCACGAAAACACCAATGGGGAACACAGATGGTGCCCAAGAAGTCTCTTGAGAATATGACAACTGCCCCCAGAACCAATATTCTCGAGAAGCAATAGATGATATGCCGAAGAACAACGCGTCTCAAACAACTCGCTAACTAAGCAAACAGGAAATGGGTGCCCAAACCTCTCCTTCTTTCACCCTAGGAGCTCTGAAAGAGGGAGTGGAAGCTGGACCGCATCTGCAAGGCTAAACCCTCTCGTCTGTTAATTGCCAGTAGCAGAGGAGAGGCGAAGCCGAGTAGATAAGAAACTGTTCAAGCGAACACACAGATGAGCGTAACTAACTCACTTAAGGCGAAAAGACATGTGTAAAACACTCGAGGGAAACTACGCCGAACACATAACGGCCATAGTAAGCTATTATCACGAAAAAGTACAATCACTACGCCGAAAAAATAATTTCCGACGCACTCTACTAACGCGTCCTGAGACTCCCGTAAATCTCGTGACCGAGGTTGCACAACAACAACAAACGGACATAACTTTAAACTTACCTGAAAACTCACTGAGTTGGATGACCACCTCCCAAATCTCATCCCCCACAGAAGACCTGGAAATAAAGGAAATTAAAAAGCTATTAGTACATAGAATATGTGAACATGTGCACATATGTGTGCATATGTGAAAAAAACAAAACAAAAAAAACAAGGTGAAGGTGAAACATCAATTATAGTTAAAAATGCCAATACATATAAAAGAGTATATATGTAATCGTGGGTATATGTCCAAGATACATATGTGCACATATGTATGTGTACATATGTAGGTATGACGGTATACATATGTCAATATGTGCAGAAGTGCAGAGGCACACATGAGAATAAAAAAAAAAAAAAAAGTGAAGGTAAAACATAGGCATTTAAACTTTTATTCTACTTATATACATAGAAAACTATGTACAAAAAGGCCAATACTATTTATAAATAACCTGCGCCAGACCGTCACACCCTAGCGGTCCCCCACCCCCACTACGGCAGGTCTTACCAACCGCCATAGACACGACGAATCGGTCCAAAAAGCCAAAATAACAAAGACGTACAACCGATGACCAGCAAGGGGGAACTGGGAACTGGAGTAAAGGGAGAAGAGAGGCCTTAGAGTAAGGAGGGGAAGAAAAGCTGAGGACTATGCCTGTAAAAGGAAATAAGTAGGAGGTAAAAGTAGGGGGGCGAAACCCCTTGCTTGGTTGTTTTGGTGGTTAAGGTCACATCAGCAGGTGTGGGGGTTGGGGGGTCGTAGTCTGGTTGGCAGGTCCGGCATTTCAGTTTCTCAGTAGGCGTTGTCAGCAGCATTAGTAAATATTTATGTACATATGTATAAGCCAATCTGGAACTCCCACCGAAGTGGAAGGGGACATATAAGTTAGACGAAGAGTTGAGGTGAAGAAAAACAGTCAGGAAAATGAAGGAAAGTCGTAGTTATAGTAGTGGGAGGACGAAACTCCCTGTCTGACTTTATAAATCAATCTTGAGGTGTCATGTCCACTCAAAACCTTCAGGGAGGCCTGCCAGGTCAGAAGGGGAAAAGTCTTGGTTGATTGTAGGTTGTAGTATTCTTCTTGTTATCTGGAGGGTGAGTAAGTTGAAGAGGGTTGGGAGGAATGGGTCTGGAACTAGTGGTTGGGGATAGGGATAAGGATTCTTTATTAACATTCTTGATGTATTCTGCAACATCATCATCATCAATATTGCCGTTTGTAACGGTTTTCTCGGCAGTGTACAGGATGACTCCTACAGCTTTGCCCTTTGCTTCCCTGGCCTTCTTCACATTCTTGCACCTGTGTGGGGATGGCACCCTCACATACTGGGGTACTGGTGCAGTGGGCTCTTCCAGTGGCGGCATTTCTTCTTCAAGAACTGGCAGATCTGGCATTTCTTCTTCTTCAGGTGCTTCTGTGGGGGTTTCTGTAGGGAGCATAACCCTCAGGATGCCTGCCGAATTTACATCATTTGGAAGGTCCATCTCAGGGAGGTTATTTCGCCTCAAGGCTAGCTTTGCTTGTTCTGCAAAGCAGCCTGGTTGTGCAAGGTTGGCCAGGTGGGCATGCATCAAGGCAATCAGGGTCTTGACAGCCAGGTTGTTGGGCAGCTGCATGATGGGTGGCTGCGTCTCTTTAATCGCCGTTTTGGTAATTTCGGCTGTGGCTTTGGCTGTCTTTTCGATCGTTTTCTCGACCTTAGCTGTAGCCTTTGCAGTGTTCTTGACTACTTCACTCAGTAGTCTGGACTCTTTCTGGGTTTGGATCTCTTGCTTCTTTTCTACTGCCTTTGTGATCTCTTTCCTTCTAATAGGGCAGCTTCCAGAGAGAGTCCTGTGTTCGCCTCCACAGTTTAGGCATTTTTTTGTGGTGTTCTTACATGTCGTGAACCTGTGTCCGGTCTGACCACATTCACTGCATTTTTCAGCATTCTTCTTGGTACATTTACCCTTTGTATGGCCATATTCGTAGCAATTCATACACTGAATTACTCGAGTGAATCGTTCCTCTTCGATCTGGGCCGGGTTTATACTGTAGTTGTATAGAATCAGTCCTTGTTCTTTAATCTTTTTGGCAGTCTGTATATCATGGAATCGAATCTTAACAATTCCATGTTGTGGCATCTTATAGACTTCATCGATTTGCAGGCTGAGTTGTCTTACCAGTTCCTCTTTTATCTCTTCATTAGAGTGGCTTGTAATGTACGAGTCCACTTTTTTGACTACAATTGTCATCTTAGCTTTGGTTTCAAGAGGCATCTGGGGGTCAAAACCTGAGCTCTTAAGCTTTTGGCGGAATTCTGGTGACATAATCTTATCTGCATCGGTCAGAGTCTTTGGCAAAACAATGTATCCATTCCTTGCATCAATGATTCTCAAGAAATGGATGCCATTGCCAAACATCAGAGAGTTCAGTTCCTGCTTTCGAGTTAAAGTCGGAATGCCATCGAGGTTTACTTTAATTTTGGTGGTCGAAGCCATGGTTCCAAACGCATAGCTCGATCCTACCACTGCAAAAGGTCCAAGTCCTGCCTGAGTTGTCAGATTAATTCCTATCTCTGACAACCTCCTCTTATCTCTGAGGAGCCTAACCAGGTTGGCTATGTAGACGGTGTCTAGCTAGAGTTGGCAGGAGTGTTAGAGTGGCCTGCCGCCGTTCCCTAAGCCTAACCAAGGTGGCAACCTCCGAGTGTTTCCTCCAGTATCCCAACTAAGGGACCCCTTTGAGACCCCGGCCTTCGCCGGGTAAACCGCAGGGTTCGCCTTCGGAAACAAACGGTGTTATCCTAACGCCGAAAGTGGTGGTAAAGGACAGGGGGGGACAGGTGTGTGCCTACAAGGATCTCTTGTAGCACCGAGGTGCTTGGGTCGAGAGAGCTGAGTGTCAAACCCTTACTATGAAGGGATCTCTTTTTAGTATGCCAACTCCTTCAAGATGTCAACTCCTTGGCATAAGGGGTACCCTCTTGGGATTTAGTCAGGTAATCCAGGTAATTCTTCTTCTTGCTATAAGTGTTACCCACTTAGCAATGTAGATTAAGACTCTTCCTTAAAAGAGTTCTTGTAGCTTCTTCTTCTTCTTCCTTTGAGGCTTCTAAATAGCTTCAGCTGGAGCAGGTAAGATTGGAGCAGGTGCTGGTAGCTCAGGAGAGGTCAGATCTGAATTTCTGAGGTAATTGTAATGCTCTTGTAATGCTTCAGTTTTCCATGTGACCAGCAAGGGGATACACCCCCCACCTTTTATTATCTTCTCCTAGTATTTCATTTTAGGTAGCTAGGTGCCATCTTAGTTCTTCGTCCGCTTCTTCTTTTGAGAATCTATATTCTCCACTTTCCTTGTATTGTATCCAATAAACACAAGGTCATCAAACAGACCCGTCGATAAGCAGCTGTGAACTGTGGCAACTCTCCTCCCGATCAGCCAATCAGGAACGCTCGCGTTACATGAGAGTCAGGTCATGCCAAGGGGGTGACAATTATACCCAGCCTCATCTGACGCACCTGCCCTGCAAGGAGATCTGGCACACAAGCGACCTGAGACGACCGAGAGACTTCAATAGGACAGCAGCACAGCAGCAGCAGCCCACCTGAATCTCTCGCGACGATCGACGAGTCAGGTCACGCCAAAGGGGTGACCATTATACCTCACCTCACCTCGCCTGTCGCACCTGCCTCACCTGAGCGCCACTCACGCCAAGTGGGTGACGCTTATAACAAGCTGCCTCACCTGCACAGCCTTATCTGAGAGAGCAGCAGCCCACCTGGACCTCACTCGACGCTCGCGAGTCAGGTCACAACGTGCGAAGGGGGTGGCAATCATAACCACCTCACCTGTTGCACCTGACACCCTTACTTTTGAGAGCTACACATGCCAAGAGGGTGATAGTAATAACCATCACCTGGCAACACCTCGAGATCTCTTTGACCAACTCACTGCAAGAGAGCTCCGCCAGGTAACCGCGGTCTACCGCGACCCTGGCCAGGCCTTCTCTGGCAGTTAGTGCCCTCTACCCCTGAACACTACCCTTGTAACCTGTATCACCCATCCTCGGCGCCCGTCAGCACACCGTTGACAGGTGATACAAGTCGCAGGAGCCGACTTTTTGTTCACTTTTCCTCCTCCTCACCACTTCTCTCTTCCGGGCACTTGGAAGGACCTGCGGGGGTGACATCCCCTTCATTCGTCCTGCCAAGGAGCACAGCCCCAGTCCCCCTTGTAGCAGGTTCGGGACCAGGGAGTGCCTCCACGTGCCGAGCCACGAGTCCCCTGGCACGTGACGGGTCTGCGTCACTCCACCAGGTAGGAGGGTGGGCGCAGGATAGGGACAAAGGAGGAGGCCTCCATAAGCCCCCCCACTTCCAGTGAGTAGGAATAGGGATAGGTCCCCTTTGGGGGTTCCCTGGTATCGTCTCTCGACACCCTCACGACCGGCACATTCCAAGCTTGTGCTGGGGGGGTCTGCAATCGTTAGACACCTTCATACCAGGCATAGGCTAAACTCATTTCTGATTTTTTTTTGTATTTGTATATAAGTGTTAACCTTGGCATCATGTAAAGATGCCTAAGGTACGTATTAAAGCAGAAGGAGGTCCGTCCCCTGAAAAGAGGACGGAACTACTAAAGATCCTATGTACAAAGGACATTAGGATTGTGAAGCTTCTCCCTACTTATGATGGCTATGTAGCAATCACGGACACGGACCTCTGCACCAACAATGTGTTCGAAGACGAGACCAGAAACGCCCTCACTGCCGCTGGCTTCTCCCCGATCCTGTCGCCGGAGAAGAGAGCCAGAATGACAGTGGTCCTCAAAGGCATCGACACAGAGGTACTGAGAGAGACACCTAAGAACATTGAGAGGGAAATCCTCAGGTCGGCTCCATTTGCCCAGGTAGATGACCTATTCATAATGGAAAAACCGCACATCATCAAGGTCAGACTGAGAACAATGGCCATGGCGGATAAAATTAAAGAAAAAGGACTAAGGCTTTTTTGGTTCTCTATTCCACCAAGAAACATAGAGTATGAGCGGTACACCAACGTGCCGCAGTGCATGGTGTGCTACTCATACTCCCACACAAAAGCCACTTGCCCAACTAAAGATCGACTAATCTGTAGTGAATGTGCCCAAGACGGTCATATCTTCAGAGAATGCCCCAACAGGGATAACCCCAAGTGTGTAAACTGTGGTGGAAACCACAGGACTCTCTCTGCCAAATGCACTACCAGAAAAGAAATAATAAAGAAAATAGTGGGCGAAAAGCAAAACAAAGAAAAAGAAAAAAATGAACTACCATACAACATAGTTGCCAAAAAAGCTGCTGCTGCAGCAATCGAACAAACAACCCCGAAACAGATCCTTGCACTCCCCAACGACCTTTCCGTTAAAGTGCTAGTGGTGCTCGTCAATGCCCATCTAGCAAACCTGGCTAAACCTGGCACCTATGCAGAAGAGGTTAAAAAAGGGCTCAGGACTGCTAACCTGCCTGAGGTAGACCTGCCAAATGACGTAGACTCGGGTGCGATCTTTCAGATCATCCCACCCCCTCCACAACAACCCAAAGACATAACATTCACTGGTCAACAAACACCAAAACCCGCCGACATAACCGGAATTAGAGACGACAGTGTCACTCAAAAGCCAAGACACCCGTCGATCTCGACAGCTAGCACCATAAGTGTGCAATCTCATGTGCAAGCCCTTGAGACCGCGATCTCAACTATGGACACGGACAGTGTCAATCAAGATGAAGAAGTCGAAATAAACACGGTAGAGGCAACAGACAAAGGTAAAGAACAGAGGAAACCGAAACCATTAACCAAAATACTATATGGAGGAATCCCAGCCGATCCCAAAGACCTGGGATTACAAATCTACGCACACGAACCTAAAAAATACATTAATTATGATAAGATTATGATCGGGAAGGAAATTAAACAGGGCAACATAAAAATTCATTGCTTACAACTGGAATTTTATAAACAAAGAAGAAAAGATCAAAAGACATCTCGAAGCAGGATCCATTGAGGTCAACGGCAGCATGATAATCGGCAGGCACAAACTAAAAGGAATCAGGAACGAATACGCAGAAACACAGCAACCGTTATCCAAAACACCCAAATGATGAAATTAAGAGTCCTACAACACAATGTCCTGCACTGGCATCCAAGAAAGAATGAGTTAAGTAACTCCTACATCTCCCAAAATCCAGACATCATACTCCTAAATAGTCACGGTCTTACAGACAACGACAGACTAAAGATCTTTCCTTTTAATGTGTACCAACGGAACAAATCTGGTGAAAGAGCAGACGGCGTGGCGATTGCAATCAAACGTGGGATACCCCATCAGGTCATAGACGATTTTGACCAGGAGTTCCTGGCAATCGAAATAGAAACTGCAAGGGGTCCCATAGTTCTAGCAACATGCTACCTACCACCTCGCCGCCCGTTCCTCCCATATCCTGACATACTCAAACTGATAAGACTGCAAAAGCCGGTATACCTCCTTGGCGACCTAAATGCGAGACACAGAATACTGGGACATGCCGACAATAACAACGTCGGCACCAGTGTCTCAAGATTAACATCAGACGGTCGACTAAACCACCTCGGCCCGGATTTCCCCACTCTAATACGTCGCAACTCGGCAACAAGTCCGGACATGGTGTTCAGCAACAGGTACGGACACCTTAACAGCCGTATAACACCGGGGGACATCACCACCAGTGACCACCTACCAATAATCTTGGACCTCTCAACTAACCCAATCCTAATTCCAACTAATCCCAGACCTGACTACAACAAAGCGGATTGGACTAGATTCAGGCAAATCCTGCAGGACAAACCCCTGTGCGAGTTAGATGGGAAACCTGTTCAGGAGATCGAACAGGAAACCGACAGATGGTATGAGGATATCCAACAAGCTAAAGAGGCATGTATCCCCCTAAAAACCTTCAGAGCGATACCATACCCTGCCAACTCCCCAGAAACACAGCGACTACAAGCCCTCTACAGGGGAATCAGAGACCTTGCAAACACAAGAGGTTGGAACCAAGACCTCAGGCACCAATACGCCCAAATAAGAGTCCAACTTACCGAAGCTTGTAGAGCCTTGTACAATGCTAAATGGGCTACCCTCACCACCAACCTATCTCATTCAAGAGACCCAAAAGAGTTCTGGCGGCAGCTAAAAACTCTAATGGGAAATGACGCCAAACTTAGCCCATACTTATATGACCACCAGG
>BOPN01002156.1:147500-150000 GCA_017312705.2 Penaeus japonicus
AGATACAATGACCGAAATTTTGCAATACTCTGCAACAATAACTTATCTGCGTAGCAATAATTATTCCCTTTTTTGTCATGGCTGTGAGTGCGGTTGTTATTCCCTTGTGTGTACATTACATAAATTGCAATTTAATGACGTAAATATTAAGAAATATGTCGAGTTAAATATGTCTTTTCTCAAGGTTATATATCGGGTGTTGGTTTTGATTAAAAGCTATTCACATTTTTTTTTACTATCATGTCTTATCAAATTCTTATTGTCTATTATTTTGTCATCATATCATCATCTTATTTCTTGTCACATCTCTCCCTCCTCATCATCTCATTTCTTATCCTCCTTTTTAAATCCTCACAATATGTCACCAGGAACTATCTCCCAAGAACACCATTGGAATTAAGATTTAGTAATGATTTAGAAGTGTTAATAGAATAATAAAATATTTTTAAAAAATCTACCAAAAAACACAATATGTGATAAGCCTCACCCACTGCGTCTGCTCCACTTCGATGTCCCGCTTTGACTGAATCGGATACACACATTGCCACGCATGTGATGGCGGCTATGTGTACCTGATGCTCTTTAGGATGATGTGAATGCTGCGCGTACCTCCCCTCCCCCTTCCCCTTCCCCTTCCCCTTCCCCTTCCCCTTCCACTTCTCCTTCCCCTCCCCCTTTCTTCTTCACCTTCCCCTTCCCCTTCCCTTTCCCCTTCCCCTTCCCTCCCTGTCCTCCCTTTCCCCTTCCCCCTCCCCTTCTCCTTCTCTTTCCCCTTCCCCCTCCCACTTCCCTTTCCCCTTCCCCTTCCCCTCCCCCTTCCCCTTCCCCTTCCCTTTCCCTTTCCCCTTCCCCTTCCCCCTTCCATTCCACTTCCCCTCCCCCTTTCTTCTTCACCCTCCCCCTTCCCCTCCCCTTCTCCTTCCCCTTCCCCTTCTCCTCCCCCCTCCCCCTCCCCCTTCCCTCTTAAGTGGGTCAAATTATGCCTCCTCACAAGGCTATTGAAGAATCTGTCGGAATGTGTCATTACACTTTAGATCGGTTTTGGCACGTAGTTTAGTCTTTGATTTTTTTGTGATTTTTGTTTCTGAATTATTTGAAGTTATTTATTACCAGCTATTTACTTCTTATATGAAGCATTTTTTTATGTGCATGCGTGTTTGTGGCAAGCAAGTTGACTTTAGGAAGTAATAGTGCTTGTTGCTTATGTTTCTTCTCGAGTTATCACTATTCCTCTATGCTTTTCGTCGTTTTTTTCCGTCTCATTTCCTTCCTCAGTGAAGCACGTCCTTCATGAGGTCACGCACGCACCTCTTCTCGATGCGGTGAGGCAAGACCAAGGCACCCAGTTGACCTCCAGGTCCTAAGTTCCATCGCTGTATTCGTTTTTTTTTTTTTTTTTTTTTTTTTTTTTTTTTTTTTTCCGAGAGGCTACTCGAACTCTCATCAAGGGGAACAGTGACACTTACTGAGGTTTTTATGACCATTTTCAAAAGTATTCTAATCTTTGTTTATTTTCGGTGTGTCAACATATGATATTAAGTCACTCTTTAGGGCATTTTTTAAAATAAGGATTTTAATTATTTTAATGTGTATTGCATCATTTATCAATTAATTGGAAGAAATCATAGGTGTCTGTACAGGGTTACCAAAATATTGAATTTGATGTATCTCTTGAAGATCATCAATAAAGCAACAAAATACTGATACCATATTCTTAAGATGAATACTATAAAACAATATCAAGATCACATATACACACAAACATCACTTCAAAACTAACCAAAGAAAATTATTAAAAAAAATGAAACAAAACAAATTAATACAAAACTCAAACACATTACACTTGGGTCATCCTCGGTAATGAAAACAATCTCATAAAACAAAAGTAAAAATTTTAATATAAGGATAAGAATAAGCCAGATTTTCAGAGCAGATGCTTCGCCGGGCATGTGCTGACCCATGAGAGAGAATGTGCCATCGAATGTTGACTCGACCTGAGCTTGGCCCTCCTTACCCACCGTAGTGCCAGGCACGGCAGTGAGTGCCAGGCGTCAGTGGAAACTCACGAGCTTGGACGGGCGGGGCTCGATCTGCTGACCACGGGGATAAATAAAGCTTAACAGGTTCCCCGCTGTGTTACGGTTTTGTTGCTGGATAAGTTAGTGTGACGGTATTGTTATGGCTTCACCCACTGTTTTAATTATGCATGTGCAGAACATAACCTCTTAGGTAAGTGCCCAGTTATGGATTAAATATTTAATCAATTTTTAATATACCGATTATCTTAAGTGAAAAATATGGGTAAGGACCAATAAAAAACATTATGGGAAAAAAACATAGTTTTATCTTTCTTTAATGATACACCATTCCATTTAAGAGTAATATCAATAATGCCAATAATAATGATGATAATACATATATTGATGAATTTATGATCTATAGCGCGTTTTATTCACACACACACACACACACACACACACACACACACACACACACACAC
>BOPN01002156.1:182500-187500 GCA_017312705.2 Penaeus japonicus
TAACCATTAGTATTTATTAACAATTAAAATTGAGCATACAAGGCTTAGTCTGGCAGCAAATGGAACATAATATACACATTGCAGTGGAAATTGTTAACGTCTGATTGCATTTTGACTCTTAATATCCCTAATTCAATCTCAGCACTATATGCAAAAATTACAGCTAAAAATACAGCCTATGCTATATGCCAAAGTTGTACCTAAATCAACTTAGACAAGATTCATAATGCATCCTGAGGTATTTGCTTTAACCCCTCAGCCAGTAACAAATGCCAGTCAGTAAATGCATGTTGCTTATCAACCTATATTAGTATTTCTCTCATGAGGCAAGTTACCATATAAGAGTTAATCTAGTTTTCATAGAGCAATGTAGATAAGGCATTCAGAAATATGGAGACTCATTTTTTTCCATTTTCTTATTTGAACAGATTTGCTGAAATGGAGAAGGAAGAGGTGATAGCATCATATACTTAGTTAATATACACTGTTAACCAAAGGCCAAAGAAATGGACAAAAGATACAGAATACTATTACATTCTGAGAAGAGCATTGCTTCCATAGAAACCATATCCACGGAGTCGCTCAGGGATAGTCACATGGCTCCGAACGTAGAAACCCCTTCCGAGGCACTTTTCCAGAGTGCGGAAGGGGCAAGGGAACAGATAAAACAGGTGAATCCACAAAGCAAGGAGCCCAACCTTCTACATGGGTTAGTTAATGATGGAGGTTCTAATGGGGTGTTAAGACTCATGAAGAACCCAGTCACTGGTAAATTAACTTTGATGTGCCACTCTGCAGTTGGTGCACCCAAAGAGAATATAGACATTGAGAAGAATAGTAAGCAAGCTCGACCTTTAGAGATATCCATACCAACTGGAGGTCAGCACACAGACCTTTTGTCCATAGGGAGACTCAGGGCCAAGAGGGGAAGGGGTCGTCCTCGGAAGGACAAGGCGCTGGAAGTCAAGGAAGAAGATGAAGATGACAAGTGTCACACATGTACAAGAGTTGTCCAGACTAACAGCAGGACAGTTTACCTGAAGGGGGAGTGTAACTGTCTCGAGGAGCAGACAAATGATGAGGAAGAAAGTGATGTTGAGGAGAAAGAGGAATTGGTACGGGTGAACACCGTCGATAGACCAAATGCAAATAAAAGGAAAAACATTGAGGGCAACATAGATATAAGGGAATATGTTTCAGCGTCTTCACGCATAAGAGACCCTTATAGACCTTGGCGTAAGAACTATGACATGGTAGATGGAAGAGAGGTTCTTCCCGAGTACAAGATCCAGGCAATTGAACGCAACAAACGGCAGAAGGAGATGAGGCTGAACCAGAAGCACAGTGTCTTCCGCACGTGGGAAAGTGTACTTGCATGTAAAGATAGGGTCGAAGAAGAGACAAGGTCAAAATACAATCTCTACTCCAAAACTCCAGGATTTTGTGGTAAGTAATATTAGTGTAGCTTACCCAAATTCAGTATTAACGATGCAGATATATGATCAAAGAATATTTAAGGTGATAGGAAGGTAAAGGAAAGATAATTCACATTGATTGACATGAAAATCTAATTTCCACGTGGATTTCAGATGACAGACCAAAGCCGGGAAAACGGGTCTTATTTGAACTGAAGAGATCGAAAGGGGACTCGGCAGTCGTTCCCTATACAGGTGTTCCTCTCATGTGGATTGGGAGTCGAGTCTACACTTGTCACCTTAGTAAACACAACTATAAATATGAAGCGAGGCGGCATAAAGAAGAATCTGAGGTGAGTGAAAGAGATTAGCTTTTCTATGGAGATTTTGGATGATGTCTAGCTAACATAGGTCATTGCTCTTTATATATACATTTGTGTGTGTGTGTGTGTGTGTGTGTATAAATGTATATATATATCATCCACTCAAATAGTTGTGAGAAGAATTCAGAAGGATAGAAAAATTACTCTAGATTTTTTATATTTTGCTTTTAGAATATTGTCATTGATAGCTTCTATTATAGAGATAAAGATTAAGGAATTATTTTTCCTCTTTATTAAATTTCCTTCATATTTTGCTTTAGAAGATTGACAGGAAGAAAGAGACAGAGACTGAAAAACAGACAGCTAAAGAGAAAGGTGTGAGAATAAGAGGGAGATAGCTAGAGACAGAATTGTCATATATTATCACAGTGACATTACATGTGCGACGATCTACATGTATTGAATAATAGTATGTTTATGACTGCTTCTTTTACTCCTATTTATTCTGCATTACAGGGCAGCTGTGGAAATAAAAGCAAGAAAAAGAAAATCACGCCATCCAAGCATATTGGATGTCCAGCTACATTCTCCGTTACCAAGGTGGCAAGATTTCCGGATTTTGAGGTATAGTAGAAGTTGGCACACTGTAATGTAAAAGAATTTGTGTAATTGTATATATGTGCATGAGTGTATGTTTACATTGCCCAATATAATTAATTTCTCATTTAGTTTTCAGAGGTACAAAGCATATGTGAAGCTTGTATTTTTTTTCTTGCTTTATTTTTTTATCGTGTATACCCTTAGGACAACTATATTTGGCTCAGGCTGGTGACCAACATTAGTCACAGGGTTGTATGATTGCGTAGATTGGTAATCGCACAGGGCCACATGAATCTCAGAATGAAGCTTTATTTTGGGAGGACCATGGAAAGGCTATGAGTTCCATAAAGGGTTGATATGTAGATAGATATTCACATGTTTGTATTTTTGTGTGAAAATTATTAATTTTACACTGGTAAGGCCTTGTGTGGTAAAACTACTATTCTGCCAAACACAAACAGATTAAAGATAGAAAACATTAGATGTCATGCACTCACAGTTCAGGGAATAACAAGTCCACAAAGCTTATTGTGTTGAATTTTATTGATGGGCAAGATATTAACTTATGTATAATATAGAGGAAGGTTCTTTTTTGTACAAGGCTTTGACAAAAACTTTTGTGACCATTCATTTGACTTGTAGATATAATTTTGTGAAGGGTAAATTCACACATCTCTTGGTACATCTAACCAGCATATTAACAGGCATCTTCCCTAACAGACGATGACAGATGGAAGCATGTGCTAGACATCCTGATGGATTCATACTTAATAAGACATACATATTCACTTTAGCAATTCATAAATGAGAGCAAATGGAAAACATCTTGATACTCTTATATACATATCAACCAACATTCTCCCTCCACCAGGTGACAGATGAAAGCAGGTGCAAGACAACCGTTTCAGCCGAGTTGAGGAACGCCTGGCTTCAGCACCCCGAGAAAGTGCGCTATTACATCGAGTACTATGTCAAACGCCCAAAAATGGAGGACCATCAAGGCCATTTCTCCGAGGATGCGGTTCGTGGCTCGCTTGGGGTGTCTGTGGTTGGGATTCAGGTTACGAATTTGCAGTGTTTATTTATTTATTTATTTATTGTTATTGTTATTTTTTGATTTGTTTTATTGATTTATTTTTTTTATTTGGGAATTTATTTTTATTTTATTTTGATGTAATGTTGGTCCTTTTGTTTTTAGTTATTTTTTCAGTGTCTACTTTTTCTCTCTTTTTTCACCTTTTCTGTTGTATGATCTATTTTATTAATCTCACCTTATGTTTCTTTGTGATATCTTCAAATTTCATCTTCACCTTTGTAATTACCTTTGTCTTCTTTTTTTCATCTTATTTCTATTTTTCTTTTCCTTCTTCTTTTTCTTTCTTTGTCTCCTTTGTTCTTCTTCTTTTTCTTTCTTTTTCTTCTTCTTCATCTTCTTCATCTTCTTCATCTTCTTCTTCTTCATTATCTTCTACTTTTTTCTTTTCCTTATTTTGTTTAGATGGTTGCTACATCTAAACCTACATCTACTACTGCATCTAAAGTCCCTTCCATCAGAATATTTCTGTAGACTCCACCCTCTTCCCAACAAGAACGTACAGCTGGCAACACCATGTAACTCTTTCATGATCCTATACCCTTAACCAATTGATAGTGGATGGCATGATTTGCTGTCAAGGCAGCATCAATCGTAAATGTGGATGGCACTGTGCCATACAACATAAACCCACCACATGACTGTATACACATTTTATTAAAACTGCGGCCAATAGGTTAAACATCAGAGCTGACAGCATCTCATGACAGTCATCACACGTTAGGAAAATTATTTGATGCACATTTGTGGTTACATGTCTTTGCTAGATTCTTCCCTACACCACTGTACTCTGCTTCTTTACATTTTCTTTACAATCGGGTTATTCATTTCCATCTTATTGTCAATTATATATGTTTCCTTCCTTTTCTCTTCTTTTATTTCTTCATTTCTTTTACCAAACTTCATTATCTCCTTTTCTGAAGACAAATATCATAGACAACAAATCTGTAATAATATTAGATATTTGATATGTGTTCTCGGTTATTAATCTTCCCAATTTAATTGTGTGATTACATTAAATTATTTAATGTATGTTAACCATTATAGATCATGCCATTTTTATTGTGTAATTATAATATGTGATGCATATTCTTCATTTTAAATCTTTCCATTTTAAGGATACTGTCAGTTATTAAATCGTTATAACTCCTTCACTATGAAATTATCTATTCTTAAAACATTATATTAGACAGTGGAAACATTTAGATTTTATTCTTCCCAATTGAACATATAATGTCAGATTTTTTTACCTCACACTTTTTATTATTATTATTATTATTATTATTATTATCATTATTATTATTGCTATCATTATTTTTATTTGTAGTTTATTTTATTCTTCCTGTATTGTTGCATAGGTTGTACATTTGGTGTTGTTATTCATTGCTAGTGATACCAGTAATTATTGTTATTACTTTCATCATAATGATAGTAGTAATGATAATGATAGTAATTATGATGATAATGATAATAATGATAATTATGATATTACTATTGCTATTAGTAGTAGTAGTAGTATTCTTGTGGTAATTATTATTAACATTATTCATGTGGTGATCATTATTATCA
>BOPN01002156.1:190000-192500 GCA_017312705.2 Penaeus japonicus
TTTGAAGAAGAATTTAAACTTCACGTGAAAGCTAATTTGATGTGTTAATGTTTGTTGAGGAATTGATGTTCAGCACTTTTTCTGTGTTTATGTATTTTGCCATCTGCGCTGATTCACCTAGAAATTATTGCAGTGCAACTGCTTTTGAATATTGAAGTAAACAGTGACAGTTTCATAATGGATTACTAGACTGCTTGCTTACAAAACAACATGGAATATAATCTTTTTTCTTCTTCTTCTCCTTCTTCTTCTTCTTCTTCTTCTTCTTCTTCTTCTTCTTCCTCTTCCTCTAAATCATCTAAATCTTCTTCTAAATCACAGGTTTTGTATCAAGAGGAACTCCACCGTGAGCCGGACATCAAAATGGACGAAGGCGTCACACAGATTTATTACTACCATCAGATAAATCCTGGGGAAGAAGTCTATACAACAGAAGTCGTCGATACTTCCATGCAGCAATAAACTTTATATACTGTACGTTACAATAAAAAATGTATTAAAAAAAGATGAAAGAAGATAAGAAAAGAGAAGTAAACTAACAATGTCTATGGTATTCTGAGTTTACAGCTATATATGTTATATAATGAAGAAAAATGTTGGGTATTGGGAATTTGTACCCTTTCCTCTACGTATTTTCATTGATTTTTTCATGATTATTTTATTTCTGTTTTATCTGCAAAAGACACTTTTGTGGATGCACATGGCATATAATGATACAATTAATGTACTGTGAAAAGCATCAGGAGAGGAATGATGTAATACCATAATTACTATAAACAATTATATAGACTAAAGAAAAAGATATATATACGCATTACTGAATTAAATTTTTATTTATTGTCAGCTTTTGTATTATCCTTACATGGAAAACAGATAAGAAAACTCTTGAGAATTAAGTCATCTATCCATGTGTCTGTCTCTTCTGCCCCATCGGTTTGCACAAAACCTTCGTTCCTGTTGTTTTTGTTGCATGCCGTTTGCAGAATACAAAGAAAGGGGGACACATAAATAAGAGTATAATCAGATTATGCAGTTATTTGTCTCATCAAATATCAAGAATCTTGTATGATGCCACAACTTACACAGCATTGTCTCTAGAAGAGACATGATAAGCAAAATCATCCTCAGGAATTTGAGCCTATTGCTGCCAATCCCAGACTGTGTAACACATCCTATGTCAGTCTCATGATGCAGACATTAGTTGCAGAAATGGTCCTGTCAGTTGTATCCCATGATCCCTGATGCAGTCCTATTGCTAAAGGCATGAAGATGTAATGAAGTACAAAATAGAGTTTGTTTATCATACATCAAAATTGGCAATGTTAGGGCTTTGAGGACATGTACCTTGGACCTTCTGCATAGGTACTACCATCCCCATATACTCATTTCGAGAGAGTTTATCACTCATGCCACCAGACCAGTTGATCTGTTGAATTCCTGTCCCAACTGCTCCAAGTCATGCACTAAATTACCAAGATGTGTAAAGATCTGTAGGACTTCAATGATCTTATATTGACTAAGTAGATTCTAGCTAATTCTCCAAGCCTTGGCTCTTGATCTTAGTCCAAGATATATTTAGGTCCAAGAGCTTATGGTAGGGTACTCAGAGACTCAGACAGAGTAGTAACTTCAAAGTCAAGCCCAATGATCTAAATAATACCTGGTGTTGTCCTGCACTGACCGACCACAAAAGGTGCTCTACAATGACTTGACACCTAAGGATAAAGTCTATTGTGGATTTACCTGGAGTGAATCCTGATTGCTATAGTCCCTGGAGCCTTAGCATTTAGTCTGATAGTCTCAGAGGGATGAGAGATAGCACCTTATCTGATGTCATGCCTCAGTCCCTGTAGTGATCCCTTCTCCCCGTCCTTGGAGAGATGATCACACTTTCCAACAGATATGGACCAGACTGCCAAATGGCACCCAAGCCTATATACAGTCTTCGAACCATGGGCCATCGCCCGGCAGTTGAGCAAGGATAAAAAAAACGCCCTTCACATTGGATACTGCTATTCCCTCAGTCCATGTAAGCGAAACACCCATGGGTGATCAATGGATCAATCTATGATCGTTACCACAGAACTTATTACTCCAGGAAACCCTACAGTTTTGGAGGATGTTCCCGTGAGTAGTAAAAAGGACGTGGTCAGTATCCTTGGCTTTAACGCCTGCATCACAATCAAGTCGAATGAGCATTTCCTCCACATCAGGATTACATACTTCTGCAGGGCCGTACACTGCGATAGAAGACATGAAACCAAGTGCGTGTTTCAGTCTCAATATCATCATATGTTCATCAACTGCAGCTAACTCCACAATGGTGGGGGTGACGGGCAAGCAAATGAAAGTGGTTGACAAACATCTGCTTGCAGGGTCCACAAAGGCTTTGCCCCCACACTGGGTTGCGGGCGAGGCAGGTCTCCCCTGTTCCCCATCCACGACTCTGTAGTCCTCCTCCTGCAAGGCCCCATAAACCCTTCAAGGACCCACGTCTTTC
>BOPN01002156.1:200000-215000 GCA_017312705.2 Penaeus japonicus
GGGGGGGCACTCTTAAATACCTATGAGTGTGAGAGGGTGTGGCCATTCGGAGTGATGATGATTATATGTTGGGAATGTTTATGAGGCACTTTTGGTGGAAGAAGTGCCTGCGTGTGACTTCAGTCGGGTTTTGCCCCTTTCGCTCAGAATGATGTTACTGAGACGTGAAAGTACAAGTGAGAGATGTATTATATATGTAAAGGTAGAGATAGAGAGATAGGTTGAGATGTAAAGTTTAGGTTGGTCTCCTTTTTTCAATGTTGTCATTCTAATTTTAATCAGATAATTTTTATTGGTATTGGTATTCCAGCTAATATATACCAATAGAGTATTGAAAAGAAAAGAAATTGGGACCTTTTAGATTGGAATTATTAGCTAAATGTTAGTTCTTGCAAATGATTCTTTGTTTACTTTGCTACTTTGTTGCATGAAATTTAGTGTTCATAATTAGTGAATAGTTGATAATGCCAGTGTTTGAAACTTAATTGATTGCCTATTGACAGTAAATGCTTAAATCAACGTTAATTTGTGCATATTAGGCTGCCGAGGGTGTAATAGCTTCAGCAGATGATTTGAAGACACCTAAATAGGATTTTAAATAGGACTGATTTTTTTCATATGATTTGTATTGGTAGTGTTCTGTCCAAATTCACAAGATCTGTGTTGGAAGACCTATTATCCGAAGTGAAACATGGTAGTGGCACAGTGTCAAGTAACATCATGGTCCCTGCACTCTGAGCTCCTTCAAGAAACAACAAACATCCAAAGCTTATATACTCTGGGAAGATAGAGCTCGGACGGGTCTCTTATTTGAAGATATCTAACCTCTGAGAAAGCTCTCTCTTGCTAGAATAAATACATGGAGGTCTGTTGACTTCTGTTGGAGTGTTGACAAGCGCAGAGGCTATGCTAACCAGAGCAAATGCAGTGGCGAATGCATGGGTGTCCAAAATTTCCTGGAATTTATAGAAATTTCGTGGAAAATTTCTTATGGCAGATAAACCCACTGGGTTTATCTGCCATTTATCAACACGGAAGAGTGTTTTGCAAGCCAAATTTTCTTATATTTCTTCTTTAGATTTTAAGGAAAGTGCCCTCTGAAGTTATTTTTGTATGGAAAAAGTACTGCATAAATATAGCAGTAGCTACATGATTATCTGTATATAAATACTTGTACCAGTAGAAACATAGAGTTTTGGGTTAATATGTGTTTTAAAGAATTTCTCAAAGCAAAATAATTTTTGCATGTTCTCTTTATTTTTATATTTTTTCTAGAGCTATTTTTAGTTAAACTAATGTATAAAGACTCATAACTGCCTTTAGCCAACATCATAGCTTGACTTCATTACTGTACCTTTATGGTTACATTCACATACTAAAATTATTATTCTAAAACTATCTGCTAAGTAATATCATGAAAATACAATTAAAATAATAAAGCACTGCCTTAAAAGGATAGATGACTTTCCACAATGGCTGTTTAGTGAATGACTTATTTCTGAATGCATTCCTATTCAGGGGGCTTTTTAAGTGCAGTAAATGATTGATATGGTAGCAAAATATTCCCCTCACATACCTGCATTCCTACTAAAGTAATCAGCTGCACTAATACTTTGTAGGCCTGATAATCAATAGATAGCCAGCCTACATTGATATTGTTCTTGCTCAAAGCAATGATAATAAAATGTGTCTTAATAGAGGCAATGTAAAAGCAATCTACTTCACTCTTGTTTTCTGTGTATGCATATGTGCGTTCAGTAACAGCAATAAGTTAATTTACACCAGTTGAACTATTTGCTAAATATAACCTTTCCTCCGCAATACAGAAAGATGGTGCTGGTACCTGACGAGGAAGAGGACATGTGGCACGCTTACAACATCATCAACGAGGGTGACAGTCTGCGTACCACGACCACCCGCAAGGTCCAGCAGGAATCTGCCACTGGCTCATCGACCTCATCGCGTGTTCGCACCACCATAACCATCCAAGTGTTGGACATCCACTATGACACATCTGCGTGCTTGCTCAGGTAGGCTGGTGTGGCTCTTGTGTTTTTCTCCTCTTTTTTTGGCCAGTTTGTGAGAGTTGATAGGTCGGGATTTTTTCTTTTGGCTAATACCAGTGGACATTGAATGTTTTAGGGAGATTTGACTTATAATCAATAAAAAAATGCTCAAACATCTTTTTTTCTGTTGGCTTACATCACTCTCAATACTATTGTGTGTACTGTTTATTAGCAATATGTATGAGCAGTTAATATGAAATCCATATTGACCACCTAAGTTAGGGGAGGAATTCACATAAAGTAATTGTGAAGTAAAACAGACAAACAAGCCTAGAAGAGATGCCCAGATTCAAAATTAAGGAGACTTTTCTGTTTCCTGATGTCATCGAAGTGAAATTACCATGGTAATTGCTCTTCCACATGATTACTCCACCACCCAAATACTTCACCACATAACTACTCCATCATATAATTATTCCACCACATAGTTACTACATCACATGATTATTCTGCTACACAATTACTGTACCACATCCTCCTCCTCCTCCTCCTCCACAGGGTGAAGGGTCGAAATGTAGAGGAGAACCAGTACATCAAGATGGGAGCCTACCACACAGTGGACCTGGAAGCCAACCAGAAGTTCACGCTCTTCAAGGAACACTGGGACTCGGTGACTCTGGAGCGCGTTGAGAATGCTTGCGACCCAGCCAGGGTGAGTGCTAGTCCGGAGGCCAAGCTCTGCGCTCGCTCAGATGAAGTGATGGGGCTTCTGGGAGTGTGGGTCGGAACTATGATTATGTTGGGGTCTTTAGATACTTTTTATAAGATATTGATTTATGATTTTGTAGAATGCTTGTCACAATTAGTATGTCATGTTTGATGGAGGAATTGAGATTGATTGATTGATCTTAGATTAATCAGAATGTCTAATAACAAATAGGTTATCCATCCTCATGCAAGGTCATATGAATGGGAATAGAATTGATAAGTTAAATCTTTAGACTACTTGGAATATTGCATCTTAGATTCTAGCATGATGTAGAAGTGTGAATAAAAAAAAATAACGATAACAGAGAAGAGTGTCGCTGTAAATTTGGAACATCATTGACAACCTCAATCCAAAGTAATTGGTTGATTCATCCAGAACGCAGATTTGGCTGTAGTGATGCAAGAGGGTCTGGCATATGTGTGTCTCATCACCTCGGCCATGACAATCGAACGGGCCAAGATTGACGTGAACATCCCCAAGAAAGGAAAAGGCGACGACACCCAGAGGAAAAAGGTTCGGCACAGGTTTCCGTCTCTTGTTTGGCATAGAGGGGGGAGGGGGGTTTATTGAATTTGTGGAAGGTTTGTGTTTGAGGTTTTGATATTTGAGAATGATTTTATATTGCATTTTTTTTGTGATGCTACATTTATTGCAACTGTACAGTAAATTGTACCTTACACTTGAGATTTATGCACACACACACACACACACACACACACACACACACACACACACACACACACACACACACACACACACACACACACACACACACACACACACACACACACACACACACATATTATATACATACGTACATACATATCTGGCTCTGACTTCTCTTTCTCAATATCCTCCTCCTCCTCCTCCTCCTCCTCCTCCTCCTCCTCCTCCTCCTCCTCCTCCTCCTCCTCCTCCTCCTCCTCCTCCTCCTCCTCCTCCTCCTCCTCCCCCCCCTTTCCCTTCTCCCCCCCTCCCCCCCTTTCCCTCCTCCTCCTCCTCCCTTTCCCTCCTCCTCCTCCTCCCTATCCCTCCTCCTCCTCCCCCTTTCCTTTCTCCTCCTCCTCCCCCCTTTCCCTCCTCCTCCCCCTTTCCCTTCTCCTCCTCCTCCCCCTTTCCCTCCCCCTCCTCCTCCTCCTCCTCCTCCTCCTCCTCCTCCTCCTCCTCTTCCTCCTCCTCCTCTTCCTACTCCTCCTCCCTTTCCCTTCTCCTCCTCCCTTTCCCTTCTCCTCCTCCTCCCCCTCCTCTTCCTCCTCTTCCTCCTCCATCTCCTCCTCCTCCTCCTTCATCTCTGCCTCCATCTCCTCATCCCATTCCTTTTTTTCCACCTCCTCTTCCTACTCCTCACCTCTTATCCATCCTTCTCATACACACCACCTCATCTTCCACACTCCAATACCTGTTTTCTATCCAAGTCTGATCTCTCCCCTCGCAGGCAATCTCCAAGTTCTTCGACCAGGTGATGGCAGCTATCATGCGTCACGCTAATTTCGACGTCATGAAGGTTGTCCTCATTGCTTCCCCAGGCTTCGTGAAGGATCAGTTCTTTGAGCACATGATGAAGGTATGTTTTCCTGACCCTAAACCCCCTTCCTTATTTTTATTTTTCCTGTGGCCATCTGTCTGTGTGTCTCACTGCACATATATCTGGGCTTCTGTGCCTATGTGTCTGTCTGGCTTGAGTGTCTGTCTATGTGTCTGTCTGGCTGAGTGTCTGCCCATGTTTCTGTGGGTGTGAGTCTGTTTGTCGATTTAGAGAAAAATAGTTTTTGTTTTTACAGCCTAGCTTTGAATATTATTTGTATGGTTAAGGAGAGTATGATACAGTGTACAACTTTTAGGGTCAAAGCCTAGAATATTAGACTAGTAGTGATTTAGCTGTGAAAGATTTGAGACATTTTGTCCTGTTTTGTGGAATTAATTTGGATTTACTTACTGCATGATTTTGAATTAAGGTATGACATATTAATGACTTCCTTTGCCCCGACCTTTGCAGAGTGCAGCACAGACAGACAACAAAGTTCTGCTGGATAACAAAGGCAAATTTGTTCTTGTTCATTCCTCAAGTGGCTTCAAACACTCCCTCAGAGGTTAGTGCTTTAAAAAACTGGTAGTTAGTGCTTTTTCAGGTGTAATAAGAAGTTGAATTTCTTAATTGAGAGACGGAGATAGTGCATTCACTTGAGATTTGATTTTGATTTGATTTTGAGATAGTGCATTCACTTGAGAGACGGAGATAGTGCATTCACTTGAGAGAGAGTGATCCTAAGTTCATTGATGACTTGATCTAGTATTATAAGATGGAATTATTCCGTTTGATAAGTCTGGATGCATTGATTGATGTACTTCGTTAATGTAATCTTCCTTATCTGGTCTCTTTTAAAATTCTATATTTTCCAATGAATTTTATTTGTGGTTATACGCTAGTAGCATACAATTTTTGATCATGATTTTTTGCATTTTTCTCTATCAAACATAATATGTATCATGGGATTTTTTGTCATTTCATATTTCAGTAGAATTTAATTATGTGTTCCCATGACTTTAAAGATAACTATCAGTAAAGTGTAATATGTATTGTGCAGTTTTTCCGGTTCGACCTTTGACAAAATGCATTTTTATCATTTGCTCTCTCCTCCTTCTTGCTCCAGAGGTGCTCGAAGACCCATCCTTGATAGCAAGACTTGCAGACACAAAGGCGGCCGGGGAGACGAAAGCCCTGCAGCAGTTCATGACCATGTTCGGAACCAACCCAGATCGAGCCTACTATGGAATCAAGCACGTGGAGAAGGCCAACAATGCGCAGGCAATTGAGACCTTGCTCGTGTCAGATACACTCTTCAGGTATGGGGGTAGAGGAGGAGTTGTGTATTTGTTTATTTGTTTGTTCATTTGTGTCATTCTTTCTGTATGTTTAACATTTTTCTTCTTTTATATTGTAGATCTTTTTCTTTTATACTGAATTTTTGTTAACCTCTGAGGACCGGTGACAGTGTCTGCAGGTCTGTAGATATCAACCGTAAACTAATAATGAAACTCTTCCCAGGTCAAAAGACTTGGATGAGAGGCGTAGGTACATCCGGCTGGTGGACGACGTCAAAGATAATGGTGGCGATGTCAAAATTTTCTCCAGCTTGCACGTGTCTGGGGAACGTGAGTGACCTCATTTTACTTTGTGTATATTTTCCTTGGTACATTTTATTCAAAGAGCTGTTTTTCTTTGTGTTCTTTGCCGTTTTGTGTATGTATGATAGTATACAGCATGTGTAGAATGTTCAAAGGAATATTTTTAACCTCTTCTCTCACTTGTTTTGATTCGTAATGCGGATGACTTCATCCCACGTTCCTGTTTCAGAGCTAGACCAGATGAGCGGCGTGGCTGCCATCCTCCGTTTCCCAATGCCGGAAATCGAGGAAGAGGACCAAGCGGAAGAGTCGGACGAGGAGTGAGGCGGATCGCGGCACAAGGAAATTCTCTCTTTTTTTCTTTTTTTTCTTGATTATGTTCTATAAAAGGATAATCAAATTGATAATTAAACGGATATGAATTTCTTCTGATTTTTTATTGCTTTTTTTTTCTTTTTAATATATTCTTGTATTCTTATACATTCTTTCTCTTTTTGTTATTGTTTCCTTGTACTTTATTTCCTCAAATGTATCAACAATTGTTTTATTCAGTACCGCAACAGCAGTAATGTTTTCGTTTTGTTCTCGGAATAATGTCCTCTTCTGTTACTAGCTCTTACGTGTATCTGCCAAATCGTCACATCCATTCTTGGTCTTTAAATGCTTGAATTATAGTTAAAAGAAAACAGTAAACCAAAGTATTAGTTTGCACTTTGCCACCTTTTAAGAGTCCATGAGATACCATAGTTTTCGACACTTAAACTGTTTCTTTTTTATTGCACCATTGTTATAATAGAGTCTAGTTGACGAGTGGGTTGTGATTTTGTCGTCATTTCTTGCTTATGTCTGGTGAAAGGCATTATCATTTGGTCAATTGTGATAGCTCTGTATTTGTCCCGTTGAAAGGCCAGAACTCTCACCCGCCATCTGGCAGTGTTCAGGAGACTCGTATTTGTGTTTTGTTTTGTTTTTTGAGACTGGATGCGAGGCCAGGCTATAGACCGAGCAATGTGCTTGCGTGCATGCATGCACCTTTGCGGATGGGGGAAAAAGAGCCCTCCTCCTTCAGTGTAGATGTTGCATCGCTTCAAAGGCCATACGACGAATGAATAATGCCTTAACATCATCTGCAAACTATTCAGATATGATCGTGTATCAATAGTTTAGTTGCAAAAAGGTAAATATTTCAAGATGATTCGTTGCCTCTATTCTTTCTCAATCTCTAATCCTGTTGTGTACTTTCCATTGATTGTTATGCAAAAAAAAAACAAAAAAAACAAAGACACAGTATGTTTGTACCTTTGTTAAGGTATGTATATGTTGGTGGTTTTTAACACATTGTGGCAGTGGCTGTTTACTTTGGAAATATTTAAGGCAATCAGGATTTGTTACATTTTTTCCTTTATTATTATTGTTATTATTATTATTTTATTATGATTTTTTTTTTTTCAACTTGTGGAATGATGTCTGTGAACTTTAATTTTGTTTCATAAATACCAAATGATCTTCAATTTGTTGGAAGATAGATATTACTATTATTGTATTTATATTAAAGAAGGACTTTGTAAGAAAGAATAAACATTTAGTCAATAACCAATCATTATATTACCCCTGATATTGGGAATGCATCTTTCTGACTGTTCTGTATCAGAATAGCAAATAGTTATTCTAGACAGTTTGATGAATCTAACTGTAGTTGACACATTGAAGCTTGAATAGATAGCAAAAATAAGTGTCTTTCATTATCCATTGTATCCAGAACAATATGTGTATATACTATGGTTAATATTAAAAGTGTCTGGCCTTTACAATATGCAAATTTCATTTCCAGTGACTGTGAATAACTGTATCTGCTTAGTTGCTCCAAATTGATGGGTTAGAAATATGGTCAAAGGTTGAGTAGAACTATAATTAATTTTATTTAAGAAAAACACAAACCAGGCTAAAAGTAAGTTATTTTTTAATTATTGCTACTGGTTTAAATCATGTAGACTAAAGAGTAAATAAATTCCTGTAAATTTGATAGCTTTAGCTGTTTGAGTATTGTAATTCAGAAAAAAAAAGAAAAAAAATACATGTACGGATATGGTCTAAAGATACTATACAACACCATTTTGTTATGATACAGGATTAATCCTGCATTAATATTGTTTATCTGTAACTTTCCATTGCCCAGATGTATTATTATGTATCTTTAACAATCCTGATTTGGACTAGTTCTGATAAGAAAAACATCTGATAAAGAGCAGGTGTATCTCCTGGTATGCTACATACCATAACCAGATCAATAAAAATATCCTATTATAATAATAAGTATATGAACGTTTATTTTTCAAACATGACAGGACTATTATGCGTTCAAAATTATTTCAAATCCAGTTTACTAAATCATGTTTTGAAAGTGTTTGTGTAGTTTATAATCTATGTCATTGCACTGTATTTTCAGTACTTAACCCATTCACGCCGGGGCGGAATTTCGCCTACTCCCGATAACGCCGGGAAGATTTCAAGCGCGCAACCGTTCGTGCCGGGGTGTTTTCCCGCTGCGCGCGGTCGCTCTGACGCTCGCAGAGCGTTTTTCACCCACCCTATCCTTATGGTTTGCGTGATTGCGTCTAAAGTGTAATCATGTGTAGAAAGTAGTGCTATGTTCAGAGGATGTATATCAGTCGAAAAAGATGTTATAGCACTGTTTTTTTAGTGTTATTCTATTGAACTTTTTCCATATTCTTTACTCCTATGTTGTAATACCAATGGGAAGTGGAAGCATTCTTCTAGTGAGGTAACAAACATAGTTTTTTTTTTCAATTTTTTTTTTCTTCCTAAAAGAAAAGAAAGAGAATATGAACAACCATACATGTGCATACAAGTGAATGCAAGTAACAGCAATGTTTTTTCAAGTGTCATTTTCTTTTAGTGGGGCAACAAAAAGATGTTTTATAATTTTTTTTTTTTTTTTTTTTTAATTCCTCGGCCAATTACTATTGATTTTACGATAGTCTTTCGACTCAGATCATCATATTCAACGAATCAGAAACAGAAATCACCATGCCGTAATCAAGATTGCGTATGTACCTGAGACGTCATTCATATTACGTTATATCCCATTTTCTACTATTTAGAAGGATAAACTAAAGTAGCTAAGACAAATCAAGTATGAAAATCGAATTGTACTAAGAATAATCTATCATTCTAATGCGGACGTTTCAGCACGTCGCTACTGGCCTCCCGGCGCGCGGGCCGAAAATGTAGCACGTGCCAGGACGTCACCCGGGTCCGGGGCTTTTTTCGACCACGTGTCAGCACGTCAACCGGCGCGAATGGGTTAAAAGATGTGATTCAAACCTACAAGGAGATTAGGAACATGACAGAAACTCCTTTTCGTTTAATGAAATATGTAATATAAGTTAGCCTTATAAGAGGTTTCAAGTTAAACAAATATGTTGCTATGACCTGTCTTTTTATTATAGAAATGCTCATAACCTTATATAATCTGGTATCACAAGCATTTGAAATCTGTACAATAAAACAAATAATTTATACATTATTATATCAAGTATAACCACTTCCACACAAGTGCATAATTCAGTGCTTGTCTTTTCTGCACAATAATATATTGTAATCTAACCTGAGAAGAGACATCCCCATTGTATGGAGAGAATGTAAGTTCATTCGAGTACATTTGGGCGTCCTATTTTGAAGTCAGCACAAGTCTTTGGTTTCACATTAGGATACAAATCAAAGTCGTTTGCTAAACTTTACAAAGTAGAAAATCTCGACTAGAGATTTTCTACTTGAGGTGGTTCTGTCTTAATATTCTGTGGCTCTATAATAATAGTGTCTGCCTGATACTGAGTTTGTTCCTGAGTTGTACCGTCATCTTTAACGTACTGTTCATACTGCTCTATGGGTTGGTAATAGTACACTTCGGTGATGGTTCCGTCCTCTCGCTGTATGATTTCGTGAACTTGGTGGTGCTCAAGAACTTGGCCTTGTTGCTGCTCCTCGTAGAATGTTGGTTGTACGCCCTCTAACACCATCTGCTGATCCTAAAATAAAATTTTAAGCAATGGTTTAAAAAAAAAACAATAATGCTTTGGCTTATTCCAAAACCTAAAATTTAACTAAACTTTTATGCTGTTGCTCAGAAGAAAAAAGAACGAACTTTTACAAGAGAATGCAATTGAATATCATACAATACAAACTTTAAATGAGAACCAATCTAATACTTTCAACCAAAAGGTCGTCCTCCAAGGAAAAGATTATGGAGGAAACAGAAATAAAGAATAAACAATTTCCAGAATAGATACCCCAGAATGTAACTGCTGGTTTTCCAATTTGAGATGGTACGTGGCAGCCTCCAATTCCGT
This sequence comes from Penaeus japonicus, assembly GCA_017312705.2. Taxonomy (NCBI): domain Eukaryota; kingdom Metazoa; phylum Arthropoda; class Malacostraca; order Decapoda; family Penaeidae; genus Penaeus; species Penaeus japonicus. The sequence goes on from BOPN01002156.1 coordinate 210,272, forward strand.
CTGGTGCTCCATCTGTCTGCGCCGTCTGCCTCTCTTGGCTTTGGGCTCCCCTTCCGCTGGCAGTGTGGCCACCAGCTGGCTCTCACACAAGAGTCTCTTGCCCTTCTCTGCCTCCTGTTCTGGTTTACTAAAAAGGAAAGACGAAGGTAGAAGGATCTAAGAGAACTGATGTCATTATATAAAGCAGTCTTTGCATTGCTTTGAAAAGGTAAAAAGTACCTCTGCTTTGTTACTAATAAACAGACAAAAGCAGAATTTATTCTATTATCTATGTTATTCAAATTACTTGCAGATAAGGGAAGAAAAAAAGAAAAAAGATGCTCTCAGACTCTAGCTCAAAACACACGGACATTTGCGTATGAGCCTCCTGAAGGCAGTTATTAGAGGAGAGTTCAAATAATTTTCTAGTTCTGACAATATCAAATTCATTAAGATAACTATTTGGTGATATTGAACTGAAAAATAATACTGAAGTTGCTTATCAAAACAACAATGATGATAGTGATAACAAAAATAACAGAATACACATATCTATAATCTATATTATGCACATAAATACATATCCAAAATCAAGACACAATAAATTCCAATACCTAAATTGAACTTGCTGAACCGGAACTGTATTCCTGACAGCATTGTATATATTTCGTAACTGTTCCTCCAGCTGATTGAGATATTCTTCACTGTCTGTTTGCACGACTAGTTCAGTGATTTCTCGTACAAGTGCAGCACAACGGTATTGCAGGATGCTCTTTCCTTCCAAACGCATCTCCTGTTTGACCTGTTGGGAAAATGCCATTAAGAATAATTTAAATGATTAATGTTCAATGGAATGGGAAAGGTGTATGTTTATGAATCCCTGATGTTCTGATTTCATAGTCTTTATAACCTATTTCCAAAAGGGACTGTAGACTGCTAATTCAGTTTACCTTGTGAAATTATCCACCTCTATTCACAACTATGTCAATAACTTTCACAACAACCTAATTCACAGATGAATAATTCCCCCAAAGTTGACTCTAATCTCTCTCACCTTGTACATAGCATTCTGGATGTCGGAGGCTGTAGGATTGTAGCGTCTGTACATTGTTGGTGGAGGCTCTCCGAAGGGGAAGAGCTCCTCCTTGACAAATTCAGCAATCGACTCCTGCATCATCTTCACTGTCGAAACGCCCTGTCTCGTCAGCTCATACATCTTCTGCAGCACTCTAGGGTCAACTGGTTCTTTGGTGCGAAATCTTGTACTCTGGGGGAAGAGGTCAAAAAGAGAAGATCAGAAAGATGGAAAAACAGAGAGAAAAAAAACATAAAAGAAAGATATAAGCATCTTGCACTATTTTAGATCGGAAAACATGAACTCGAATATTTCATTTACTTCTTGATAATCAACTTCAATCCTTTTTCTATGCTGCAAAAAACATCCAGGCATAAGCATAGAGGAGTAATGACAAATAAATCAATGAAAAGACGCATAAGTAAATCAATGAAAAGACACAAGAGCCCCTATTTCATTTACCTCTCAAAGTTGAAACCTATTACCAGAAATATACAACCACATCTACACAAGACGTAATGCACTTACTTTGGTTGTTTTTTTTCTTTTCACCGTGGTTGGCGCACCTTCCTGACTTGAAATCTCTATGGTGGCCTCCGCTGCAAGACTGGCCACTGGCTCCTGTTTTACCTGCAATGTAAACACTCCTATGATGAGGAAACTTTCTTTTTTCCTTAGTGAAAAGCATATCACATTTATCATGTTTGTTTGTTCATTCTTTTCTGTTTGTGGATAATTATTTCTAGCTTACACTAACCATTAAGAATTAGTAAGAAGGTCAAGATATTGTGTACAGAATATTGTTTTGGATCTTATCTTAAAGGATACTGATTAAAAATAAGAACAAAGCCATGACCCTTTCATTTATAGGTTTACAGCAACATAGTATTATATAAGGATGAATATGAAAACAACTCTGGACAATTATGATATATAAGTTATTTCTAAAAGAGGACCATACAACATTTTTTTTTAACTTCAAGGCTAAAAAATTGTTGAAAGAAAATTATGGTCTATAGAAAAAGGAAGAAGGAAATAATATACATAAGCTAAACTTTAGACATTATAAAGGGGTAAAAAGATTACAAAATACCTGAAGGCATTACATAAGAATACGAGGATCAATAATAAAACTTGAACACTAAAACCCATTTCAAAACAAATCTAAGTGTGTGTGATCTGTTATTTCCAAAAAAGATGAAAGAAAAGTCCATCTATGATATCTTAACATAGTGATTCAAATCAGCATTTGGCATAATAGGAAATCATAATTACAGGAGTAAACAACTTAAGTGATCAAACCTATGTAAATGACTGTTGCAGAAGGGTAAACAAAATAAAAATAAAAATAAGACTAGAACCTACTTCTAAATAAGATCATACTCTAAAATCTTAACAAGCAAAACCAAACTACAAAATCTACCTGAATCATACTAAAACCTACGTCAAAATCACAGTTTTCAAACACACTGAAGGCGTTTACTCTTCTTTCCGCACCCCAAGACTCCCACACAAACCGCTTACCAGGCCGATCACCGGATGCCCCTCGTGCGCCGTAGGGTCAGGCAGCCGGACGTAGTACCACGACTCCCTCACGAAGCGGTTGGAGTAGCGCTTGAAGCTGTTAATGATCTTCTTCTTGGCAAGTTTCCTCATGTGGTCTGTCGGAAGGGAGTTGATGGCCAAGAGTGCGTTCGGTACCTGTCGGAACATCAGGGGGAAGTGGCGACTTGATGTTTGATGTGACACTTGTTCATTCACTAACTCATTCACACACACACACTCTTCCTCTCTCTCTTCCCCCTCCCCCCCCTCTCTCACTCTAACTTGCCCACTCACTCACTAACTCATTCCCTCACTCACTCTCTACCTTTATTAATCGTTAAGCATTATGTCTACTAAGGATGTGTTCACCCACAGTAAACATAATAAACTATTAACTCCATCAACAGCGGAAGTAAATAAATTCTTCCTTGCCGCAGCTGAACCAGAATATTCCCGATTCTCAGTGTGACTCAACGGAAAGGATGACGGAAGACTGCACTCACCTTGTGCTGTGGGAATTTCATGATGTGGTTCACATATATTTCTGCCGGGCAGTTCACTTTCTTCGTGACCTGAGTGCGGTTTCTACTCTTTGGGGTTACTCCACTCTCCTGAGGGATAATAGGGACAATAATAATAAGATACATAATATATACACACAGTGACACACAATTTAAAAGAAAAAAAGAAGAAAGAGTGTGTGTGGGTGTGTAGGAAGGAGGGAGTAAGGTTAAATTTAAAAAATATGAGTAATAGTAACTGCATTATTATAAATGATAGTAATAAAAGTAATAATAATAATAATAAAACCAGTATTAAGAAGAGCTGTCCAGTAATAATTTAATATATAATAATAACAAATAATAATAACAATAATAATAATAATAATAACAGTAATTATGATAATAATATTTATAATGATAATTGTAATGATAATAATAAGAATAATGGTAGGATGCTAATAATAACTATGGCAATAACAATAACAACAAATCATAATAGAAAGAAAAATAACACGCCAATGCAAATAACTTGCCTGCTGCTCGATGTGCTTGCGTATCTGGTACTTCTCCTTGTGCCGTTTGTTGATGTCTTGGCCCTGGTGGCACATGAGGACCCACCTGCCAACGTGCATGAAGGGCACCCCATCATACTCGATGGGAACCCCGCACTTGCCCGTGTGCGACCAGTAGTGGATGCGTCCCTTCTCGATGTTTGGCACGTATTCTTTGAGAGGAATGCAGGAGGGGCGTTACCGATACGATAGCGATGCGAATTCACTTAGTGCAAAGGGAAGGAAAAGGAAGAGGGATACATACATCAATATATAGACTTGGCTGAGCTCACCAAGAGTATATCTTCTGAAGGGAGCTGTCCTGCAAGAATTTGAACTCATATCATCTTCATGTGATAGATATTAACCCATTCACGACGGGGGCATTCTAGCCTTGAATGTCACAATGCCGGGGCGTTCGAATTATTAGGCCTAAATCAATTAAATGGCTGGCACAATACTGTGCCGCCTGGCCACTGGGCTTTTGAATGAGTGGTACAGTACTGTACCACCCATCTAGAGAGGGTTAATTATTAGGAAAGTTCAAAACACTTGAATAGACATTTTTAGCAGCCTTTGCATTTTTTGTTAAAAACATAAGCTAGTTATTCCTTCAATTGTGTAATGACTAAATCCTCCAAAAATGCTAATTAGTATCACTTTGCTAATATATCATATATAGACTCATACATCATACCACAAGTCTAGAAAATAATAGAAAACACATCTGAAAATAGTGGCCTGTTTTGAAAGGGTGAAGGACACAAACACAATTAATTCATATTAAAGGTAAGCAAAGTAAAAGTTAGCCTCTAATCGCTTAGCAAAGTCCGTGAATTTACTCCTGAAAGCTTAGCCCATGCAAGTTATTGCCACGGACTCTGCACCTATCAGTGTTCCAGCAATGTTCAATAAAGCCTCACCATGTATACCCTAGACAGAGACCAAAATAAAAGCTAGTTGCCCTCCTTAGCAATTCATCAACAAATATGAAACAAGTCCCTGCTCTATCTTGCCAGAATAAGTGCGATGGTGATTTGTTGGCCTTTTCTGGTGCAAGAGGGGCAGAGGCCACA
>BOPN01002156.1:220000-222500 GCA_017312705.2 Penaeus japonicus
TATATATATATATATATATATATATATATATATATATATATTTATATATATATATATATTTATGTATATATATGTATATATATATATATATATATATATATATATATATATATATATATATATATATAAATATATATATATATATATATATATATATATATATACATATATATACACTGCTGGCCAAAATCTTAAGACCAGGTGAAATATTGCAAATATTTGCATTTAGGCCTGGTGGTTTGTAATCACGTTGGAAGTGGAGCTGCAGGTGTAAGGAGGAAAAGGAAGAGTAGGAAATAAAACCAGATTCGAAGCATGTTTCTGAAATACTGGTTAGAAACACGAGTACACCATTCAGCAACCGGACAAAAGTTTAAGACCAAGACAGAACAAAGTCGAAATCTGTGACAGGATCGACAATTCATTTCAGTTTCTTTTAGGCACTCACGCTGTCAGCACTTCCCGATGGCAAAGGCAACAAAGCTGACTGACTTTGAACGTGGACGGATCATCGAGTTACGCAAGCAAGGGCTTTCGCAACGTGCCATCGCTGCTGAGGTCGGACGCTCCAAAACAGTCGTTTTAAATTTCCTAAAAGACCCTGAGGGTTATGGGAAGAAAAGGTCAAGTGGTCGACCCCGAAAAATTTCACCTGTGCTGAGCCGGAGGATCCGACGTACCGCCCGTGAAGACACGGGACGATCGTCGAGCCAGATCAAGGCCCTTACTGACGCTGACTGCAGCACAAGGACCATTAGACGGCATCTGCGACAGAAGGGCTTCAAAAACAAAAAACGCCTTCAAAGGCCACGTCTCCTCCCACGTCACAAAACTGCGCGTTTGGAATTTGCGAGGAGCATAAACATGGGACGTCGAAAGGTGGAAGAAGGTTTTGTTCTCCGACGAGAAAAAGTTTAACCTGGACGGTCCTGATGGTTTCCAACGTCTCCGGTGGGATCTCTTTGTCGTGCCAGTAACGTTGGAAACCATCAGGACCGATCAGGTTAAACTTTCTCGTCGGAGAACAAAACAACTAACACCTTTCGGCGTCCCATGTTGGTAGCTTTTTTTCCACAGAACGCTGTTGCGTGGGGAAGGAGACGCTGAAGGCGTTTTTCTGTTTTGAAAGCCCTCTGTCACGGGCTGCTCTATGAGGCTCGCTGTGCTGCGATCGTCAGTAAAGAACTTGCTGTTCTGGCTCGACGATCGTCCGTGAAAATTTCTCACCTTCCGGCTCAGCACACAGGTGAAATTTTTCGGGGTCGAACCCCGCTTGACCTTTTCTTTCCATAACTATAAAGTGCTTTATTTAAAACGACGTTTTGGAGCGTCAGCACGTTGCGAAAACAGCTTGCATATGGCATCACGTTCAAAGTCGAGGAAGTGCTGACAGCGTGAGTATTACAAAGAAAACTGAAATAATTGTCGATCTATGCAGAATTTCGACTTTATTCTGTCTTGGTCTTAACTTTTTGTCCGATTTGCTGAAAAGTGTATACTGTTTCTAACCAGTATTTCAAGAAACATGCTTTCAGTCTGCAATTTCTATACTTTCTTCCTTTTCACCTCTATTCGCAGCACACTTCCAACGGTGTTTGTATGGCTGTCGCGTATTTATAATAATATATATATATATATATATATATATATATATATATATATATATATATATATATATATATATATTCATATATATATATATATATGAATGTGTGTGTGTGTGTGTGAACAGACTGATATACAACAAGCATGGTACTGAAGTGGCATGCATTTTGTATTTTGGCGACGTGATAGGTCGCTTCAGTACGCGCACGCAGATGAAATTGACCCTATTTCAAATGTTTGATGGGGGGGGGGGGGCGCCCACACCTAGAGAGACAGGGAGACACAGACAAGGCTAGACAGACAGATAGATAAATAGATAGATAGATAGAGAGAGAGAGAGAGAGAGAGAGAGAGAGAGAGAGAGAGAGAGAGAGAGAGAGAGAGAGAGAGAGAGAGAGAGAATAAGACCAAAGTCTTTGTGTTTACGTAATATATCTGATAAAATGCCGTCCTCTATAAAGGATGTTGCAATACTGTACAATGTTAGAGAGAGAGAGAGAGAGAGATAGAGAGAGAGGTAGGCAGGCAAAGACGGGAGGGGGGGGGGGATGTCAGTGATGATAATAGCTGTGATGGTGGTGGTGATAGTGATGATAACTCAGATAACGCCAGTAGTATCTATGATAACAGAGTCAGAGCCAGGCAGAGAGGGTGACAAACAGACAGACAAACAAACAAAACACGTTAATAAATCAACAGGCTTTGGTTTGGCATCACGTGACTTCCTAAGCTTCGATAAATATAAACAAACCTGTAGGTGTTGTACCTGTAAGTGTCAATGCCAGAATGCGTGTGAATATGCGAAAAAGTTTTACGAGTTGAGTTCTTGACCAACGTGTTTTTTTTTTTTTTTTTTGTGTTTGTACTTTATTTAGAACGGCCTAGTTGCATGTGC
>BOPN01002157.1:20000-22500 GCA_017312705.2 Penaeus japonicus
GAGATCAATTGTGTTACATAAAACTGATGAAGTATATATTTGAATTAGAATTAAAATTTCTCCCTAGAAAAAAAATCTATCTATAAAAAAATATAGTCTATGATTATTCCCTTTCCATTATTTTCTTTATATCGTTTGTTCACTTGCCACTCGTTTTCTTATATATTTTTCCAAACTTATCATACGTTCGTTTTTTATCTTTACAACGAAATAAGCACAAAGGTGAGCGAGCTTACCGTATCAACCAAACTGAAATCCGGGTATGATATCATTACGTAAGTAGTATCCTATTTATAGAATCCGTCCCGGTTAAGAAAGGCAACATCTTACAGGCAATAATCTTAGCGTTTTGTCTGATGCAACGCAGCTACAATTTCGTACATCGAAGAAGACCTAATCCGGGATTTACTTATTCTCTCGCCCATGATAATATTCTGAAGTATAAAACAACGTGGTATCCTAAGAAAGAGTGATAATGTATTTAATTGAAAGGGGTAAAGATACTTTGGTAAGATAGATAGTTGTAAGATGCTATTGCCATATTAAATTTCACCAGAGAGGGGTCCCTTGAGTGAACTTTAGATTTAGAAATGTTTTTAGTTTCTCTATGGAGGAAGTTATAAGGAGTACACAAACACACAGGTACACACATAAATACACACAAACACACACACACACACACACACACTCATATTTAGAATCCCCAACACCCACACACATACATACAAACAGAAATAGAATCCCCAACACACACGCTAACACGCATATATAAAATCCCCCCTATCTACACACACACACACACACACACACACACACACACACACACACACACATAATTTCTCATTCATACCTTTCTTTCTCATTTTCGCTCACTCTATTCACATTTTCTTCATCTCTTCTTTGCTTATTCATTCCTCGTGGGCTGAAGCCGAGGCCTGGAATTGTCACACACTCTTTTAACTCCCCAGCTGGAAGATTGGATGGCCAGGCTATCTCGAGGGACGGGAAGGCTTAAATAATGGGGTAACTTTAACTGCAACCCTCCTCTGTTGTTTCAGGTGACCTTATGAATGACTTTAGTTTACTTTTTTTTTGGTCTTTTTTAATATCCTTTCTTTCATTCCGGTAACCTTTGGATTAGGCTTAAAAATGGGATGAAAAAGGCAGAGGAGGTCGGGGGTATAAATGGTTAAGAGAAAAGTGAAAAAAAGAGAATATGACTGAAGACGAAAGGGAATGCAGTGTGTGTGTAATATACACATATATACATACATACATACATACATACATATATATATATATATAATATATATATATATATATATATATAAATATATATATATATATATATATATATATATATATATATATATATATACATATATATACATGCATACATACATACACACACACAAACACACACACACACACACACACACACACACACACACACACACACACACACACATATATGTATATATATATATATATATATATATATATATATATATATACATATATATATGCATATATGTATATATATATATATATATATATATATATATATATATTTATATATATATATATATATATATACATATATATATATATATATATATATATATATATATATATATATATATATATATATATATATATATATATACATACATATATGTATATATATATATATATATATATATATATATATATATATATATATATATATATATATTTTATATATATATATATATATATATATACATATCTACATAAATACGTATAAATGCCTAACACACCTTTTCTGAGCCAGAAGATTGTTGCTGTTACTTGCCTAATGAAATAAGCCATAAAGCAATAAATCTTTTGAATGACTCCCTCTTAGCCAATATACAAGTCCTTTTCTATATAAAGTACAGCGTTATAGAGTCCGAAGATATTTCGCCAACGTTATTGAACTCCCTTGGTTATGCAATATATTAAAGGATATGCCACAACCCACTTATCCTTTTAAGGATTTTGTAGAACTCGACCTCTACTGAAATTCACCATATGACAAGAACTGAGAATTTTACTATACGGTTTGGATATTGCTGCGTATCATGCATGTTGCAGTTTCGACGTTAACAGCCTGACATGCAAGGCTAAATGGCCTACTATCAGCTGACAGCCTATGAACTAGTATGAGAAAGGCTTGTGTCTGCAGGTCACTTAAAAATCAGATAGTTTCCAAAAGAGGTATGCTTATATGAATATGTGAGTATGAGTGTGTGTGTGTGTGTGTGTGTGTGTGTGTGTGTGTGTGTGTGTGTGTGTAAGTGTTTGGAGAGTTGTGTGTTCGTATACACTTGCCCTTGCTTGTATACCGTAGCTGTTATCAAGCCAAGATTCCATGGGATTGATACTGAGGTTTAATTACCACCGAGGAATGTGATTGATTAAAGCTAAAAGTGTCCAATTTGTACTCTCAGAGGTGGAGAAATGGTACCGACCAGAATTT
>BOPN01002157.1:27500-35000 GCA_017312705.2 Penaeus japonicus
TTGTTTTTTTTCTCTTTTTCTTTTTTTTTCTTTTCTTTTTATTGATGTCCCTTTCTGAGCTCTCTTCATTTTCTTTATCCTTTCCTTCTTTTCCTTATATAATTTATCCTTCCTTTCCTCTTTCTTTCTCTTTCTTTCTTCGCCCTCTTTTTCCTTGATTTACTTCCGTCCCTTCTTTCCTTTCTGCTTCCTCTTATTTTCTTCCTTTTTCTCTCTCTATATATTTTTTTCTCCTACCTCTCATTCTTTCCCTACCTTCTCTCTTATCATTCTCTCTTTCCCCCTTTATTTCTCCACTTCCTTACCTCCTTTCCCTTTCATTTCTCCCTTTCCCTTTTTCCCTTCCTTCTCCCCCCTCCATTCTTTCCAATCCTTTCCCTCCCGTCCTTCTTTCATTCTTTTCCTCCATTCTCCTCTTTTCCATCCTCCCTTTCCTTCTTTCTCTCTTCCCTTCCCTCCCCTTTCCTCTTCCCCCTTTCTCTCTCTTCCTACCTTTCTCCCTTCCTTTCCTCCCTTCTTGTGGCCTCCGCTTCATTGCTTGACTCTACTTAATGCCTGCAAGTTCTCTTTACTGGATTTACACCGCCTGGTTCCAACTGTTTCAAGGTGTCTAATGTTTTCCAGATGTGTCTATTTCACTTTTTTCGTAATATCCCTCTGTTTTGGCACTTTTCTTTTCGTATTTTTCCTTTTTTGCAATTTATTTCTTCCTATGCTTTCCCGTTTTTGCATATGTCCATGTTTCCCGTATTTTCTCGTTTGTTTCGTATTTCCCTTCTTGTTTAATTTCTTCTTTCCCGTTTTCGCCTTTTTCCTTTTTCTTTCTCTTCTCATTCTACCGTTTCTCGAAATTTGTTTTTGCAACATTGCATTTTCCCGCTTTGCTTTACTTTCCCGTACAACGATGGAAGTAATAAAGCCACGATCTTTACTAAACATTCCAAAGCCTGTTATGCAATACTCATTCAACAAACATACCTCGTTGCAATCATATTCCTTACGCTAAATGTATCAGAAATCAACGTTCTGCAACACCTTGCGTTGAAGATGACTCCCTAACGTACTCGCAAGCGCATTCATGCTTGCACTGAGAGCATTCCATTCTTGCTCATATCACACCCATTGCACGCACAGGTGGAGAGGATAATTGCAAACGCGTGACTGAGCCTCCTGGTCCGTGTGTGGGGGGGAGGGGAGGGGAGGGAAGGAGGATGTGTGTGTTTTTTGTTTGTTTGGCTGTGTGTTGTGTATTTGTTTATGCTGTGTGTATGTGTGCTTGCTTGTTTGTTTATGGTGGGTGTTTGCGTGTGGAGGCTGTGTTTGTCTGTATATGTATATGCATTTGTGTGCAAATACTATATGTTCAATGACTGTATGTCTATCTGTTAAAACACGTTTTAAAGAATCCCTTTTCTTTCACCCCCACCTCTAAAAAAAGAGCCTCATTTCCGTCACGCCCGCTTGATGTGCGTCATCCCGCCGCCCACACGCCCAGAGCTTGATTGTCGCGATGGCTCCCACGCCCGGACACCGCGAAAGGAGTCAGCCATCGTAGCTTTTCCCTCCTGACGATTCTGTCATGAGTCAGGTAGTCTGGAGAGCCCCTTGCTCACGCTATCTATCCTTGCTTTCTCCTTCTCTCTCGTTTTTGCTGTCTCGTTTGGACTTTTTCTTTTCTTACTCCTCTTCCCTTTTTCATTCTGTGGTTTCATTATTCTCTTTCTTCTGCTTCTCTTCCCTCTCTTCTTGTGACTGTTTCTTAATTTTGTTCTTCCTTCTCTCCCTTACCCATTCTTCTTTCTCCTGTGATATTCATAATCCCAATTTCACTTGCCCTCCTTCTTCTTCTCTTTCCTCCTCCTCAACCCATCTTCCTATTCTTCTTCTTTTCCCTTCCTCATCTTCTCATTTTCTCCATCTTCTACCCCATTCTGTCTCCTTTTCTTTCTTCTCCCTCCTCAAACCTCCTCCTCCTCTCTCCTTCGCCTCCCTCCAACCTCCTTTTCCTTTCCCCCTTCGTTATCTTCCCTCTTCTCCCTTTTCCTCCCTCCATCGTCCTCATCCCATCTACTCGCCCCACTCCTCTTTAATACTTCTCCTATTCCCTTTTCCCCAATCCACTCTCCCCAACTTCTTCCTCGCTCCTCCCTCCTTCGTGCCTCACCTTTCTCCCCGCCCCACTTCCTCTCTCCTCCTACCCTTTACCTCTCCCCTTTCTTCCCGTTCCCCTTCCTCTCTCCTCTTACCCTTTTCCTCTCCCTTTTCTCCCCGTCCCCACTTCCTCTTTCCTCCTACCCTTTCTCTCTTCCCCTTTCTCCCTGCCACATTTCCTCTCTTCTCCCCCCCCCCCCTTATACCCCCTCCCCCTACCCCCCTCTTCCCCCCCTCCTCTTCCAACCTCCTCTTCATAACAGCTCCTCCCTCCCGAGTCCTCGCCCCGATGACGTCACGCGCGTAACTCGTACCAAGACGTAACGAAGACGAAGAGGTCAAGAGGTCAAGAAGGACGAGGGTTTCTCTCCGACCGAGTTATAGCCCGCGTCCGAGGCTGACTGACTGACTGACCTGTGTGACCTTTTCTTTGCGCTGACCTGCCAGTGATTCAGAGAGGATCATTAAAACAGAGAAAAATGCGTAGGAGAGGGAGTGTGCGTGGGAAGGTTGGGACATGTGGGAAGGGGGAGAGGGAGGAAGGGAGAAAGGGAAATGAGGTGGGTGGAAGAAGGGAGAAAGGGGAAGGTAGAGAGGGGGAAGGGAGACAGAAAGAGAGGGTGAGAGGGAGACAGGAAGAGAGGGGGAGAGGGGGGTGAAGGAGACGCTTGAAAGGGAGAGAGGGATGGGGGTAGGGGTGTAGAGAGAGGAAGAAGGAGAGAATAGGAAGGGAGAAGAAGAGATGGAGGAAGGGAAAGAGGGAAAGAAAGAGGGAGGGGGAAAGTACAAAGGGTAAAAGGAAGAGTAGGAGAGACAAAGAAGGGAATGAGGAAGAGAAAGGGAAAGGGAGAAGCAGAGAGGGGAAAGGGAGAGAGGGGAATGGGAGAGAGGGGAAGGAGGAAAGGGAGAGAGGGGAAGGAGGAAAGGGAGAGAGGGGAAGGGAGAAAGGAAAAGAAGGGTGAATGGGGAGGAAAAGGGAGAGAGTGGGAAGGAGATGGGTAGAGAAAGAAAGACGGGGAAAGGAAAAAGGGAGGGAGGGGGAAGGGTGAGAGGGAGAGAAAGAAACTAGAGGAAAGGGAGAGACAGAGGTATGGGGAGAGGGAGAGTCGGGGTAAGGGAGAGAGGGAGAGAGGGGGGACAAACGCACAGGTGATATCGCCGGACAAAATATATGTAGTTTCCGCGAGAAATACTCCCATTTTTCTTCCGCGAGGAAAAGAGAGATAAAAAGGAAATTATATGAAGGAAAGAAAAGAAAAAGGAAAGTCGTGGAATGTCTGTTTATCAGAAATGGAAAGGCCGTAAAAATGAAAGAAAAAAAGTTGTAAGAAAGATATCAAAGATGACTTTTTTTTCATTTTCTTCTTTATTTGTGTGCTTATTTCTTTGACAATAATTGATAGCTTTTAGTCATTATAGATAAAGACAAAACTTTTGGTAGATATTTCGGTGACAAGAACATAAAAAAACAACAAAGCCCGTCTACAGTGATATACTTTAAAACTGCAATTGCACACGTACCATTGATGCTACAGTCTTTTCCACCTAAAGATAACACAACATAAGTCACTGAAAAGCAAAAAAGAATATTCGAATAATCAGAACACTATCAGTCTCATCTACTAGAAGTAAACGCAGACAAAAAAAAAAGATAAATAAATAAATAAATAATAATAATAAGTTGTAAAAAATAAAAAGAAGTGAATGTAATAAAACAGACAAAGGTCAAGAAGAGATGATAATTTCAAACAGACAGACATGAAGAATGAAATTCAATCAAAACAAGAGTGAAAAAGGATGGCAAATATACATGGGAATTATATCAAACCGCCTTATTTCGAAATATATAGATAGATATAGAGATCAAACGAGAAGGAAAGAAAAAGAAAGAAAGAATTAGGATATAGACCAAGAATCAAAGAAATGAATTTCAAAAAAAAGAGAAAGTGGATATAAATAAGAGATTAAGAGCAAAAACACTTAGAAGGGAAAGAAAAAAACAAACAAAGACAAAGATGATTAGAAAAAGAAAAAGAAAAAAAGAAAGATGATACATACAAAGATTAAGAGATAATTCCTACTAACGATAGACAAATAGACAAAGATAGATCGGATAAACAGGATTGTGAAATATACTAATTATGTATTCATGCAAAAAAAAAAAAAAAAAAAAAAAAAAAAAAAACGAAAACATGATTCCCCAATGCAAAATGTGCAATTAACGTTTAAACACTATATCATCAGAATTACGTGAGAAGGGGGATTCATATATTGGCATTGCGGAATTGTTCATTATCATCCATACATTTTCTACATTTCCAACCAAATGAAAAGCAACAAGCAGGAAAAACAGGCAAATCGAAAAACAAAATTACAGAAAGACAGACTACAAAAAAAAAAAAAAAAAAAAAAAAAAAAAAAAAAAAAAAAAAAAAAACATGATTCCCCAATGCAAAATATGCAATTAACATTTAAACACTATATCATCAGAATTACGTGAGAAGGGGGATTCATATATTGCATAGCGGAATTGTTCATTATCATCCATACATTTTCTACATTTCTAACCAAACGAAAAGCAACAAGCAGTAAAAACAGACAAATCGAAAAACAAAATTACAGAAAGACTACGAAAAAAAAAAAATCTCAAAACAACTAAAAAGAGATGCAAATTGCTTTTAACTACCTCTCAACCGAACGAAGAATACCAAGAGGAAAAGGGCTGACTGAAACTCAAGACAATTTCTCCAAACGATATGCAGACAGCCATACGAACAATAAAAAACAACAACAACAAAAAACTAAAAGAACCAAAAAGAGCAACACGAAAAGGATGTAAAATGTCACTAAAATGCCTAATTTCGACGTTTAAGAGCATCCCTTCAACCGAACGGAGAGTAGCAACGAAGCGTCTTCAAAACCCCCCAAGAACTCTTCAAGATCCCGGGTTCGTCATGGCGTCTCGTACATGTAGCAGATAAAGTGGTTTGGGGTCGTGATGAACTTACAAACGACCCAAAACAGAGGTCGTTACGAGGGTACTCTTGTTAGAGGCATCTGCTCGGTACTTTGGGTTAGTGTTTTGCCATCTCGGCGGGTCTGTGTTTCCGCCGAATGCGTTGTTAAAAGGAGGGAAATGCAATTCAATTTCCATTTTCCGTTTTTCTTGTCTTTTTTTCTTTCTTTTTTTTTTAGGCGTAATCTGGTTTGCATTTTCGATTTGCCATAATGGTACGCTTGTTATTTAGTTGAACATGCAAAGACAGTGGAAACTTTGTGGGGTGAACAGGCGACATTTCGAGGGTAGTGGAAATCTTGCAACAAAAGGTGCTATAAAAGAACATTTCCGTCTTGAAGGTTTAACTTTGTTTACAAGTGTCCCATTTGATTCCTCTTTTTCCGGACAGCCACACGCGCAAATACAAATACACACAAACAAAGACACAGACCCAAACACACAAACAAAAAACTAGCAAACAGACAAACAAATACACACCCTTATGTATCTTTAACTATGACCGTACAGAACGTGTGTGGGCACGAGCGTGTTACTGATTTCCTCGTTTGTGTTTATGCAAATCCGTGAGGTATTAATCAGTTGAAAAAGTTTGTGAATCTTTGCAATAATTCCAACAAATGCTATGTAAATGGTTGTTCCATTTTACAACAACCGAAATAATACACGTTAATATACGATACAGACCACGATTCAAAAAAGAAATGCCAATAACAATGTATCATCATGAATGAATAACAACATACAAACTTTATAATGAATCTCGCAATGCGTAAAAGCGGTCTTTCCATCTGAAAGGATTGAGAAAAGAGAGAGAGAAAGAGAGAGAGAGAGAGAGAGAGAGAGAAGAGAAAGAGAGAAAGAGAGAGAGAGAGAGAGAGGAGAAAGAGAGAGAGAGAAAGAGAAAGAGAGAGAGAAGGGGGGAGATACAGAGAGAGAGAGAAAGAGAAAGAGAGAGAGAAGGGAGAGAGAGAGAGAGAGAGAGAGAGAGAGAGAGAGAGAGGGAGAGAGAGAGAGAGAGAGAGAGAGGGAGGAGAGAGAGAGAGAGAGGAAGGGAGAGAGTGACAGAGACAGATAAAAAACTCCCCCACCCATAAGAAAATAAAGAAAAAGAAGAAGAAGAAGAAAAAAAAAAACTCATACACACGTTTCCACTGAGACGAGTCTGTAAGGGACCGTTGTATAAGACCCGAGTTATTTTCCGTGTCAGTGGCAGCTAGAACAATGTGGGTGAGGCGAAGAGAGAGAGAGAGTGAGAGAGAGAGAGAGAGAAAGAGACCCGGGCGAAGCTGACCGACCTCCCTCGCTCTCTGACCACGACACTCTAGATCATGGGAGTTAGGGGGAAGGGGGTTAGGAGGGTGTAGGGGTAGGGGAAGGGAAAGGGGAGATTGTAAGGGAGAGGGAGGGCGGGGAAATTGTGTGAGAGAGGAGTGGGTGCCTTATTTTTTTTTTCTTTCTTTCTTTCTCGCGTTCTGTCTCTTTTTGTGATTCTGTCTGTCTCACTGTCTGTCAGTCTTCTCTCTCTCTCTCTCTCTCTCTCTCTCTCTCTCTTTCTCTCTCTCTCTCTCTCTCTCTCTCTCTCTCGTTCTCTCTTTCTCTCTCTTGCTCTCTCTATCTATCTCCCTACCTCATGTGGCTTTCCCTTGGGGTTGGTAGAACTCACAAAGAATAGACGGAAAGTATGGCAGATCTTAAGCCTTGAGGGAGCGTGGGAGAACGTAAGGGCGGGAAAAGGTAGGGGGGACTAAGGGTAACTTTATACTGAAGGGGGAGACTGGGGTTTATGAGGGGGGAGGGAGGTAAGGGGGAGGTGGGGTAAGGGAAGGAATGGTAGAGGAGAGTAGGGTTGGAGCGGGGGAAGTCAGGGGTTACAGGGAGTGGCGGAGGAGGAGGATGTAATAGGGAGGGGGTGGGGGAAGACAGGGGGTAATGGGGGATGGAGGTGGAAGAGAAGGGAAGTGGAAGAAAGGGGCGTAAGGAGGAAGGGGAAGGATGGGGTAAAGGGAGGAAGGGGAAAGAGGGGGTAGAGGGAGGAAGGTGAAGGAGGGGGTAGACGGAGGAAGGGGAAGGAGAGGGTAGAGGGAGGAAGAGGAAGGAGGGGGTAGAGGGAGGAAGGGGAAGGAGGGGTAGAGGGAGGAAGGGGAAGGAGGGGGTAGAGGGAGGAAGGGGAAGGAGAGGGTAGAGGGAGGAAGAGGAAGGAGGGGGTAGAGGGAGGAAGGGGAAGGAGGGGTAGAGGGAGGAAGGGGAAGGAGGGGTAGAGGGAGGAAGGGGAGGGGGCAACGACCGATGTGGCCAGTTGCAGATTCTGATAAGGATTAAGAGTCTCATAC
>BOPN01002157.1:50000-52500 GCA_017312705.2 Penaeus japonicus
TCTCAGTCCTAAATTCTTACTCCATCTCTCTCTCTCTCTCTCTCTCTCTCTCTCTCTCTCTCTCTCTCTCTCTCTCTCTCTCTCTCTCTCTCTCTCTCTCTCTCTCTCTCTCTCTCACTCACTCTCACTCTCTCCCTCCCTCTCTGTCTCTCTCTCACCAACCATTTCCCGAAAGCCAGCATCCCATCATATTGTGACTACAGATCTCCCGTTATGAACCGCAAGGAGCTCCACAAGTATTCAATTGAAAAGCAGCCAAGAGACGCACGGCCGCTGGGATGTGACGGGGAAACGGTATAAACGCTTGAGCACTTTGACTTGCAACGATGTCAGCTGGGTGGTAGTTTGTCCTTGAGAGAGAGGGGGGGGGAGGTAAGGAGGCAGAGAGGGGAGAAGGGAGGGGAGAGGAGGGAGGGTAGAGAGAGAAAGAAAGGGAAAGGGAGAGCGAGAGAGAGTGAGAGAGAGGGTAGGAAGGGAGGGAAGGAGGGAGGGAGGGAGAGGGGGGAAGGGAGAGAGAGAGGGAGGAGAGTGAGAGAGGGAGGGGGAGAGGAGAAAAAAGAGAAAGAAAGAAAGAAAGAAAGAAAGAGAGATAGAGAGAGAGAGAGAGACACACACACACAGACAGACAAATAAAACTGGATGGATTGGTAGATAGATAAACAGATAGACTGGAAATAAAGGAAATATATAGACAAATAAACGGAGAGCTAGATATATAGGCTGGTGGATTAAGGTATAAAACTAAATAAACAGATAGAGATAGATAGACAATTACTGTAGACAGATCGACAGTGAGATACATAGACATAGATAAGAGAGAGAAAAAGAGGAGAAAATGAAGAAGAAAAGAAGGGATGCTAGTAGGAGGCGGCAGACAAGTTTTGTGTATACTCCTCCGAGAGAGGCACTTTGGAGATGCCGGGGTCGTTACGACAAGTGACGACCGGAAACTTTGGCAGAGAGTCTGTCAATCTTAGGCTGATGTGGTTGTACTTTTTGGTGGGCATACTGTTCGTAACTAAGAAGAAGCTGTGTTATCATTCTTTCTTTATCAAATTCTAATTCTTTTTGATAAATCACAGGGATGTAGATTTTTCTTTTAATTTAGGATAGTCTATTTTCAGTCTTTACAAAGATATGTCTATTTTTTTTAAATCAAAGTTTGATAAATCACAGGGCTGTAGCATGTTGGATGTTACATTTTGAAGCTCTACCCAGATGAAATAATTCGAGCAAAAGACCTATACAATGATACTGGAAAGCAACAGCATAAAGATGTGATCCTCCAACCTGAAGAATAAGAAGAAAGGAACAAGCAACTTAGAAAAAGGAACAAATGAAGTTAAACATCTGCTTGACATCTTGGTTCAAATGAGTTCGCTTCCGGAATCTCTTCTCCCGAGACTCTTTTTTTTTTCATGGGTTGACAGACAGTCAACCATATTAATATTCAAGCCACGCCTTACGCCTACTCTCCTATTGTACTGCTTTACTCTCGTCAACACATGCTTCCTCTTCCTGGACTAAGGTTATATCCATTTCTGGGCATTGTATAGGAATGTCTCTTTTGTTTATTTTATAGGCATGGGAAGTACGGATAGTTTCAGAGAGCAGGCGTGGATATAATCTGAGAGAGAGAGAGAGCGAGAGAGAGAGAGGGAGAGAGAGAGAGAGAGAGAGAGAGAGAGTGAGAGAGAGAGAGAGGGAGAGAGCTCTTGATATCAAGTTAATATGTTACTTTGGACAAATGAAGTTAGACAACTAACAGTGACCACCCTTACAAATCCAAAATTATGAAATTTCATTCAAAAAGACATTTCCAGGTCCCTTATTTAGCATTTTCATATATGATACCATATTTGAGGAGCAATTGCTGATACCAAATACGATATGCAAGCAAAAGGACCACAGAAATAATGAAAAAAAAAATTAAGGAGGAATCATGAAATCCATTAGACTAATTGATAACCTCAATAAATTAACAGGTACACAAGTAAAAATAAAAGATAAACAAAATTAAATATCCACAGCCTTTTCAAAATATGGCGTCGGTCAGTTTTCCTTTGTTCTTCGTAGAATAAACAAGTGTTGAAGACATTTTGCATCATGCAAAACTTTATTGCACCATAACTCGCGTATTCGCCATAAAAATTTCACGTCATATGCACCCATATTTGCTCGAGTTTTATGTTTGTGTGTGCACTGTGTATGTGCATGAGAGTGTGCTTGTACTTCTTTATGAATGCAATCACCCGAATTTTTATATAGATGTATGTGTGTACAGTATATACTGATGTATGTATGTGTGTATTCATGAATGCATTTGTGTCCGTTGAATGTTTGTGTGAATGTGTATATATATGTTTGTATGGGTGTGTGTATGTGTGTGTGTTTGGTTTGTGTGGGAGGCATGTCTGTATGTATGTGTGTGTTTCGATATAAGTATGTTTATACAGTATGTTTATGTGCATATGTGAATGCATACATGCAATTTCTATAT